>JASPKZ010002893.1:0-18971 GCA_030220185.1 Diploptera punctata
GTACAGGGGTTAGCTCTATTGAGAGTGTCACCCGGTGAGCTACTCCGTGGTGAGAGTTGACTTGGAAGTTAGCACTTGTTTTGTATACACTGTCTGTTCCTGTGATTAGTTAATACACAGTTGGCTCTCCATCGTTCTCCAGCTTTTTCCTGCATCTGGCGACTCTGGACCCATTGCGCCCTTCTGCTCGTTCTTTGAAGATGTTAGCCCATCGTGGTCTTGTCTCTTGCCTGTGTACGGGTCCCACATGGTTGTTTTTATTGTCCACCTGTCGTCCCTGTATTCTTGCGACGTGGCCTCCCCACTTCCATTTTTTTCCTGATGGCTTGTTGTGCGGAATCAGTTGATGGATATCGCTTGAAGTGTTGTATTCGAGATTCTGTCCTTCAGAGTTATGCCTAAGATTTTCCTCTCCATTTTCCTTTGGCATACTTGGAGTGTGCACCTTCAGTTTTGGCAGTAAGATTCCAAGTTTGGCAGCCATATACAGTGTTGGAAGAACACAGGTTTGTAGTGTTTCCATTTAAAGTTTCCGGTTGAGTGACTTGTCCAGAATTATACATTTCAGTGGACCAAGAACGAAACTTCCAGGCGAGAGCTATTACTTCTGCTTATTTCCTTCTCTACTTTCTGATGGAAGGAGAGTAGTTGTCCTAGGTATATGTACTCGCTTACATATTGAAGATCCATTCCATCGACTTTGATTGGGTTTTCCGGACCATTAGACATTAAATTTCACCAACAGAGGTAACTGTACTACGCCAGTTTTCCCCGTGTATAATGCAAAGCTTAAACTGGCGTAATACAGTTAGCTCTGTTGGTGAAACCGACCCTAAATAGTTTAAGACATAAGACAGCAGTCCTGTCACCATTAACTCCACAAGAGGCTGGTAACCTCTTTGGTGTAATAATTACTCAAAGTATTCACAATGAAATCATCATCATCATCTACCGTCGCGGTTTAGACCATTTCTGATCCGTTCGGATTCCGTATTACAGTTGCTCGCTCCATCTTGTAAATGGTCGTCCACGACTTCTATATCCTTGTGGATTAATTGAGTTCACCCCCCTTAATTTATTAAATATGTGGGTGTTAATTATACTTCTTCTTCTTTTCCTTCCAAGTATTAGGCCAAGGCCTATTATGATCCTATAGAAAATTTTCCCTCCAGCGTTTTCATAGGACGGCCCAGTGATCTTCGTCCTCTTGGTATATAATTATAAACAGCTTTGGGGATCCGATTTGAACTCATTCTTTCAAGATGGTGTTTTCCAATTTAGTTGGTACTGTTTAATATATTCCAAATTGGCGTAGTCTTCAATTCTTTTAAGATTATCGGTGTTCCTTTTCCGATCCCATCTGGTGTAACCCGCTGTTCTGCACATGAATCTCATTTCACAAGCCGTTATTCTGCTTTCATGTTGTTTTCTTAGTGTCCATGCTTCACTACCATAGGTCAACACTGGTCTAGCCAAAGTGTTATATAAACGTAATCTGGTGTTTTTTTGTACAAGGGATGGTTTTCATAACTTGATTAATAATTCCTAAACTTTTTATTATAACTAGTAACTTTTTCAGGGATATCCTTTTCATCCCAGATAGAGAGATAATATCCAAGATATTTAAATTGATTAGATCTCTCTAAAATTTTATTCTGGAGACAGATTTTACTTTGTTATGGGGCCCTTCCCATGAAATGCCATAATTTTAGTTTTGTTAATTGATATTTCCATATTAAATTTGGCACCTATTTTTTGTAAATTATAAATTGATCGTTGCAAATCATTTTCGGAAAGTGCCCAGAAGAGCTAAATCGTCTGCAAAAAGAATAGCATCGAGTTTGAGGTTCCTATTGATGGGTATATATCCTCGTTGTGTTTTCCTCCATTCATTTATTAATTTATTCATGTATATAATGAAAATTTTCTTTTCTTCTCCAGAAAAGCCTGACCAGAGGCTATAAGATGGCAGCCCCATCACTGGTCTTGCCTTCCTTTGGCCGGCAACCAATCGAAGGGGCTATTATTATGCTTTCAAGTCTTATACGAGTGTTAATTTATACGTTTTCATAATATTATTATGTCCATAAATCGGACATCCACTATCTTGACAAAATTTTCAATTCCATATTAATTCTGCCCGAGGGCAGGTCTTTCACTGGAATCATAGCATTTTCATGCTATGCTTTGCAGCTTTACTAGGGGATTATAGGTGTGATAGCTTCCCGTCGCTTTCCACACCGGTGAAGGATGATTATGATTATGATAAGGATGAATGTCTGGGTGATTTTCGGGCGACCGTTGGGCCCTAAGCTTCCTGACATTTGTCTTACAGGTGAGGAAAAAACCCAAAAACTCACCCAGGAGCCTGTCCCGACCGGGAATCGAAACCCGGACACCGCTGCATGACAAAGCAGTCACGCTCGAGACCACAGCGGTGGACTGACAACGGTTTAGATAAAACTATTTATCTCATATCATCTTCTTCTTTCTTCTTACCGTGTCTCTCTCCTTTTTCGGAAGGTCGATTCCAAATATGTCTCCAACCATCTCTATCTTCCCATCATTTCCTTCTTTTTAGTTCTACCCAGTCGTATCCATCCTCTTCTTGTAAAACTTTTCTTTACTTGGTTAAATCCATCTTTCTCGCAGTCTACCTCGTGATCTTTTTCCTTGTATCTTGAGATTTAACATCTTAGAAGTAGTCTTTCCTTTTCCACTCTTTTTTTAATCCCCACACACCCATTTTAGTCTTTTTTTTTCATGATTTGTTGTTAATTTTTCTACACTTAATCTCTCCCCTGATTTTGTCATTTCTTATTCTAAATTATTTATTCATGTGAATTGACTATGGTACATCTGGCTTAACTTTGCAAGAAATTTGTAGAAAGGGACAGCTGGACTCACCCTCTCTCTCTCTCTGAACCAGTGTTGACGGTGTTTTTCTTCACTAGATGTAAATAAAAGGGAAAAGGGGTAAGACTCAAACTGACAACAAGTTGGTTCTTTCTTTTGTATCTGAGCGAAAGCGGTCAAGGATCTAGGCTTACATCTCCATCTCTCTCTTTGTCAAATTAAACCAGATATCACAATAATAAATCAATCTCACAAAAAAGGACACGTTTTGGTATCACGGAATGGCTTCCATAAGACCAATACTATTTTCTAGGCGTGAAAAAGCCTATAGCAAACTTTACGCGTGCGTATTTAACTTGGGCTGGTAATAACTGTACAGCCTACTTTATAATAAGGAAATCTCACATATATATTCATGGTTATTTTTCGCTTGTTCTGTAAAACAGCCTGTTTATAAGGGCAGTTTTTTTGTCAATCCTTTTCCATTAAACCACAATTAAAATACTATAATTCTTGTGTATTCCAATAAAACACATTAATTCCTGTTTCAACCTTGAATGCTGTTATGCGAACACATCATAGACCATTTGAAAACAATTATAACGAAGCTATACAAGGACTATTGTTAACTGAAGGATAATATTTTATTGGTGGAATTAATACGGATCACGTTCCAAGTTCGATTATTATTATCACGTGCACTGGTTTAACCTCAAGGGCGGAGCAATACTACTGTGCAGCGAGGACAATAAGCGGTATTTCATGTTAATGCTTCCCTTATTGCAGATATTCCGCGTTCTTCTTACCAGTCACGCGGTACGTTATCGGAAAATACCTAACATAACTACAAAAAGGTTATTTATACTATTTGATGTTGTTCAGAGATCCTGTTCGAGTAGTTTTATATGAGGAACCCATTTTTAAGGAGTTTCTTATAAATACATCAAAGACTTTTTTTGTAAGTATACAGAACTCATCTAATATATACTAAATAATAGTTTTAAAAAACTAAACACAACACGCTTTATTAGAAAACCGAACTAAAAAATGAAAAATAATTTTCAATTTCCAACAGCTTGGGATAAAATTAAAGTGGTCAACAAAAAAAATCCTCTCCAACACATATAGGAAGAAACCTCCTAGAGTTATCAACAATAAATAATAGTTTTAAAAAACTAAAACAACACGCTGTTTTATTAGAAAATCCGTAAAAAAAAATGGATGAAAAATAATTTTTTATTTCCAATCACGCTTGGGATAAAATTAAAGCGTCAACAACAAAAAAATCATCTCCGACACATATAGAATAAACTCTAGACTTTATCAACATAAAATAATAGTTTTAAAAAACTAAAACAACACGCTTTATTAGAACACTCTGAACTATAAAAATGAAAAATAATTTTAATTTCCAACACGCTTGGGATAAAATTAAAGTGGTCAACAAAAAAATCATCTCCAACACAGATAGAATAAACCTAGAGTTACCAACAATAAATAATAGTTTTAAAAAACTAAAACAACACGCTTTATTAGAAAACCGAACTAAAAAAATGAAAAATAATTTTAATTTCCACACGCTTGGGATAAAATTAAAGTGGTCAACAAAAAAATCATCTCCGAACATATAGAATTAACCTAGAGTTTACAACATAATAATAGTTTTAAAAAAAACTAAAACAACACGCTTTATTTGAAAACCGACTAAAAAAATGAAAAATAATTTTAATTTCAAACACGCTTGGGATAAAATTAACGTGGTCAACAAAAAATCATCTCCAAGCTATGTAGAATAGAAACTAGAGTTTATCTACAAAAAAAATTAATTTTACCATCAAAAGCGTGGGGTGCTCTATATCAATTAATAGTATTTGTATAATAACAGATACTGGTAAAAAGTAAAGTCTCTAGAGAAGAAAATGTATACATAAATCATAAGGAATCACTCCACGATTTTGATGTAAAATTACTTTATTTTTGTTGATAACTCTTGTTTTATTCTAGATGTGTCGAAGCTGATTTTTTTGATGACGCACTTAATTTTATCCAAGCGTGTTTGGAATATTAAATGTAATTTCATTTTTTAGTTCTGCTTTTCTAATAAAGCGTGCTGTTTTAGTGATTTAAAAGTGTCGTTTTTCTTTTTTTTTTTAATTTTTTATTTTTTTTTTTGTTTTGTTATTTAATAGCGTGTTTTTTTATGTTTTTGAATCTATTATATTATATATTTTAAATTAACACACCCTATTGTTTGCAGATGACCAAATAATAATAGCAATTCCCGATATAATCTACATACAGGTCTGTAATGAACTTAACAAAATATACAGAAGAATATGATTAAAGATTCTACAGAAAAACAACAATTGAATGGCATTTCAAGGGTGGTAGATCCTGTCAGAAGTAACTTGTACTGGACAATAAAATTTGGGAGCAGGTGAATCACTTTTACATATATTCTAGGAATGCAATATCTCATATGAAGAGAAAAGGAGTAAATGCAAAATATCTAAATTTTTAAGAATTTTAGGGTATTAAATTCTATCTTCAAGCCACAGTTAGTCCAAAAGCATTCAAGACTGAAAGTGTACTAAAACACTGGCTCTTCCAACTCTTTTGTATGGTAGCGCAGTATTGGACGTTGAAAAGAGAAGTGATATCAGAGACTTAGATCTGTCTGAAATGAGATATCTTCGGAGGACTGCAGGATACACACTACTAGATCACAAAAAACATGAAGACAATCTTAGAAGAATTACATCTGGAATCTTTAGGAACAAAAATTTCTGATTATAAGTCAGATGGATTCAACATGTTCATCGAATGGAAGATCACAGAATACCCAACCTAATGTTATGATATCCACCTGCAGGAAGAAGAAGACCAGGACGTCCACTCAAAAGACTTGTTCTGGTGTTTGTGTCTTGAGGCTTCGAACAGGTCAACAAATGGCCTAAATTCGTGATTCTTGAATGTACGATGATGATGATGATGTATATATTTACAGAATGAGATAAATAATGTGAAATATCTTTAAATTCGATACTATTGCAGTATGAGCTAAAAGTAATACTCTTCTAAAAAAATCCTCCCAGCCGGATTTAAACCAGCAACCTATGGATTACTGAAAGTATATACCACTACAGTTCACCGCTCTACAACTGAGCTCTTACAAACGATCGACGAAAAAGTCGACAAATTCGTAACCTATTTATACCGGTTTTTATTTTATTTTGATTTTCTGATGATTCTGGCCAGGATTTTAGAAAACATTTATGAAATTATTGTATTGTCATTGGTCCTCTTTACAAGTATACAAAGTTCAAGTCGATCCAATGATTCTAAGTGGGTGAAAATTGTGTTCAAAATTCCGTTACATAGAATCAAATTGACACTTTTTTTGATTGTTCTGATGATTCTGGCCAGGATTTTAGAAAATAAATATGACATTATTGTATTGTCACGGTCATTTTAACAAGTATACAAAGTTGCAAAGTCATCCAAATGATTTTAGTGGGTGAAAATCGCGTTGAAAGATTCCGTTACATAGATAGATAGTATAGATAGATGAGTAGATAGATATGATAGATAGATAGATAGATAGATATATAGATAGATAGATAGATAGATATGATAGATAGATAGATAGATAGATAGATAGATAGATAGATAGATAGATAGTATAGATAGATAGATTAGATAGAATATAGATAGATAGATAGATAGATAGATAGATAGATACAGGTTCAAGCTAATATAAAGCGTGTAAAAATGAATGTTTGGTTTGTTCGTACTTTATGCGCTGGCATACCGTTCATCCGATTGTGATGGGATGTTTTGCAAAATGTTCAGGAGATTCCGGGGAAGAACATAGGCTATAAGAGAGTTATGATGCTCAGCTCCTATACCCTTAAAAACCACCCTTTGCAGTGAAAAACAAAAAAAAAATTCGCTTAAATGGCTTATGCTGCCTAAACCATAACAAATACACCACGTTAATGCACACTGAATTGAATATCTCAAAAAAAAACTCTACAAAAAGCTCGCGACAACATATGTTTTCTTATATGGATAATCTCACAATAACCATTTTTGTGTGTTTTCTATTGATGCCAAGAAGATCGGGATAAGTAGATTCCCGGAAAAGCAAAGCAGTAGCACGGGTAACTGTAAATAACGATTTTTGTTTTTTCAGCTCTTTTATGGCCGAAAAACATAGGGATACATAGATTCCCCGGGCAATCCCGGGTATCAGCACGGGTGTCTAAAACTAATAACGATTAGAATTTTTAATTATGTTTCCTTTTGCTTATTCAACTAACGTCAAAACACATTATAATTTATTTAGGCGCAGCATATATTATTTAAACGTGAGATACTGCCTATACACATTTAAGTTTATTTTATCCGGTAGGTAAGTAGTGTTATGGAGTTTATTATAAAAGCAGGAATATTACTTAAATAGTGTAAAGGTGGGCGTAGATTTACGTGGCTGGAATTAAATGTTAATGATGTATTTTGCGGAAATATAATAAATAACAAACAATTCGGATTTGGACTCTGGCTCTCATACAATATATTCATTTTTTTCGTAATTGGTTTAACGATCTAACGCTACTCTAACATCGATACTAGTCATCTAAACCCTGGTTGTCTTTGTTTAATTTACACTATGCATGAGAGTTGGACTTCACATTCGAAATGTCTCAATTTAAGTAATATTAGTTATACGTCGAACACTCATAAATATCTAGAAACATGTCTCCCCTCTGTTCTTTAAACTATTCAAAGACGATTGAAACCAAAATATAGTGCATTGAAAACATTTTAACAATGCGTTACCCACAGCTTTAGATCTTTGAGCCTTGCGCAGTGGATCATAACAGGGACTCTGCATTTTCAAGCCGTACATTTTTTTTTTTGCTAAGTGTACATTCCTTCGGAATAGGCTAAAAAATAAAGAATGGGTGAATGAAAGAAGTAGAAAGTAATGGGAGAGATTAATTAATGTTAAAGGCAGTGTTGATGTGGAGTTTAACAATAAAAACAATGGTAGGAACAGATGGCTATGCGTTGGTCTACTAAGCATGTAGCGTTGCTGATATCATTATCAAGATGCTCCACTGCCCACCTACTGTTACACCAAACCAAGTGACAAGCGTGCCTTATTCCCCAAATGTATTTAATTCACCACCTGAACTTCCATACAACATTGCGAAACCGTTTATAAAACATTATAATTATTACGAGAATCATATATATATTACTACATGACGGAAAAAACTTTAATACTCCTTTTTTAAGCAGATTGCATGCATGGAGTAAGCGTGATATTTGGCATAATTAAAGTTCATATAAAGAAGGAGTACAGAAAAAATAAAATGTATGTATAATATGTGTTACAACAAATAAATTAAATTAACAAAATAAAATAATTTTTTTTAAATAAAATTAATTGTAATAAATCCAATATGACAATCTCTGAAGTAAATCGAAAGTAATGGCATTCAACGGAAAGACCATATGAGGTGTAAAATCAGTATTAATAACAGTATAATACAAACAGGTTGAACACATTTTAATTATTTAGGATTGCAACGTATCATACTGCCAGAAGGAAGACATTAATATTAAATTAAATAGATTTTACAGGATGTGTGGCACTATAGACGGACACTGAAAAATATAAACTTTGAGGAGCAGCACACACTAAAATTTTACAAAATTATGGCAGTGCCTGTCTTTAACATATGCAAGTGAAAATTGGACTCTTAACCGTTCAGACCGAAGGAAAATAGAAACTGGCAGAAATGAAGTTCCTACGTTCAAGTGGCTGGTGTGACAATTTGAAACAAGAAAAGAAGTGAGGATATTAGGAAGGACTTAAATATTTTCGATTTAACAAATAGAATTGGACAACATGAGAAACAACTGGTATGAACATGTCAAGAGAATGCCTACAGATAGAATCCCTCACTGTTACTAAAGTACAAACCCATAGGACATAGAAATGTTGGACGCCCATTTACTAGATGGGAGGATTCATTAAATCCCCCGTCTTGATGTGAAAACAGGTCAAAAGGCCTAATTTCACGAAGCAGAAGAAGAAGAAGAGAATAAAATTAATTGTCTCTATGGAATTTATGCGTGTTACTCATTCATTTGTTTACGTTGATACTGAAAGTGCATTGTTGTAAAAAGAAAATTGTGCAGCAGCAATGTGAATTGACTTACTCTCTCGCGTATTTATTATTAGATGTTTAAAAAAGTGAGTACATTATATTATTATTTATATTTAAATTAATCTTTGTTTCAGTAATTTCATTACATATCTCATTGTTTATATTTACGTTTACATATTCGCACGTATTTCCATTATGCCTCGACATAGAGAAAATTGACGGGTCGGAGTGAGAGACAAAGAAGAAGGGATATATATTCCCGTACACATAATTATAGACCAAATGCAAATTTAAATAGTGTAATTAGTTGATGCACTATCTCCTCTACTATTTAATTTTGTACTAGAGCATGCCATTAAATATATAGAGAGATATGGAAGGCTTACAACTCAATTGTATTTAATAAGCTGTTAGTTTACGCTGATGATGTTAGTATTGTTGGCCGATAGCGAGGAGATACTAAAGGACCAATACGCAAATCACTATTGAGTACACACTAAGAAATTAGGACTGGAAGTAAATATCAATTAAACTAAATATAATGGTCACACGTAGAAATGCATTAAATAATGGAAATGGACAGCATAATGACAAATGAGTGAAATTTTGAGGAAGTGGCTGAATTCAAATACCTAGGAACAATAATCACAAATAGGAATGAGATGCACAAAGAAATTAAACATAGGCTCAATTCTGGAAATGCGTGCTATTATGCATTGCAGAGACTCGTGATGTCCCAACTCCTTTCTAAAAAACGTTACTAACAAATATAATAAAACTATTATTCCTATCTAAACCAGTTATATTACATGGGTGCGAAGCATGTGACTCTTACCTTAAGAGAGTAAAGGAGATTTACAAGTATTTGAGAATAAAGTGTACTTAGGAACATTTTTGGACCAAAGAGAGACGAAACAGACCGGTTGAATGGAGAAGACTACATAACAATGAACTACATGGTCTTTATAGAAAGCCAGATATAATAAGAACAGTTAAGTCTCGTAGACGCGACGGGCCAGGACGTGTTGCACGTATGGGGAATGAAGACTTGGCACGGCAGCTTCTTGTAGGAAAGCCAGAGGTAAAGCGCCCAGTTGGTCGACTGAATAATGAGGTGGGAGAATAACATTAACTATGATTTGAGGAAGTGGATTGTGCGGGGAATGATTGGAAAGGCATTGGCTTGGGATAGGGATGTATGGAGAGCTTATGTCCGTGCGGCCATGAACCTACGGGTTCGATAGTGCCAGTGAGTAAATAAGTAAGTTTACAAATGTAAAATGACGCGTTTATTTGTTTTTAAATATCGCTAAGCCAAGCTATACCACATACTTTTTAATCGTTCGTATTTTTAAAATAATCGAAAACTAATACATAATGACATATTTGTGACAAACGTAATAATTTAATGAATTGTGGTCGATTTTCGACCGCTGGGCAACCATTAGTTGTTATTAAAAAAACTCGCCCTAGAAGTTGCGGGGCGGTTTAAAGCCTGGTGCCTTGGTGCAGAGGAATAATCCAGTAATTTTAATAAATAGATAAATATCCTCAACTCGTATCCAACTCAGGGTCGAGTCGGCGGGATGACATGAGATGAAGCCCTATATTTATAGAGGGTCTGTGAACTACCAAGGGTCGCCGACCGACTGACTCCCTGACGCACGATCACAGGGTTGATGAATGGAATGAAACACTGGGGAAGATGAGTATAATTTAAATTTTTTTTAGATTTAATATTTATTTGGCCTTGTGGAGTTAAGGCCATGTGGCTTCTCTTCCACTCACCAGGACAAACATTATTACATAAGATTATAACAATCTTAATTACCTCTAATATTAAACACTAAGTAAAAATTTTGATCAAAGATAATATCTAATATACATATTTACGATCTATAATACAACCAGTTAATATTAGTTTAATTAAAGGTGACTAAAACTAATATAAAATGTATACAAGCAAGACATATTAAATTGTCCCTATCTAGTGTATATAAAAAACCAGGAAAATAGTGAGATATAAAGACTAATTTTACGATTATACAATATTTAAAACCAAAACAATTAAAAAATATTTGTTATTCTTAATATTATTTACATTAATAATTAAATATATTAATATTGCTAAAAGAATACTATCAGTGAGGTGTAAAGTTAGTTTGTTATTAAATAATTCTTTAAGTTTGTTTTTTGAAGGATGTTATAGTTTGACAGTCTCTGACATAGGGTGGAAGGGAATTCCATGTTTTGGTCAAGTGACAACCGTAAAAGATAATGAATAATATACAGTTGTGATGGAGGCGGGATATAAAGGACAATGTGCCGATGGATCGAGTGTCAAGATTATTGTGTCGGATAGTCCTGATAAGCGGCGTGATAAATAATTAGGCGATGATGTGTGAAGTTTTTATAGAGAAGGGATAGGGTAATGGACAGTTTTCTACTATCTCTTAGACGAAACCATTGATAATTGTTCCAGTGACGGTTGTAACATGGTCAAATTTGCGAATACCACAAATAAAACTGTTCGCAGAATTATGCACACGTTGAAGTCTTTGACTGGAAATAATATGTAAGTCTGTAAAAAGAGTGTCACAATAATCAAAATGGGGCATTGCAAGTGTTTTCTACTAACATTTTCCTAAGGGCGAATGGCAAACAATTTCGTACACGATTTAATGAATGAATTATTGAGAAGACTGTTTTGCATGTATGGTTTATTTGTGTATTCCAATTTAAGTTTTTGTCAATAAATACTCCTAGAATTTTTACTGTCTCACTATAAGGGGAGTATGGAGAAATGGTGGAATGAAATTTTTGGCAGGGGAAAACGGGAGGAATCCCGAGAGAAACATGTCCAAGTTCCATGTCCCCACGAAACCCACACGGAGTGACCGAGACTCCAGCGGTGAGAGGCGAGCATCTAACCGCTTGCGCCACGGAGCCGCCCCAGTAATGTAATCTGAAACATGAATTTATCAAAAACTAATGAAAAAATAACTTAACTTGTAACAATCTGTAGAAATTTAAAAAAAGTTTGCGTTTCTGTCGTAATTATCACCTCACTATGATGCTTAACAAGCGGCTCGCTTTGTTTCCCCGCAGCTGTTATATGTTATTAAAATACAAAGATCTGGACTGCCGCGACTACGACGATGTTGCCACATTGCTATTCTTCCCTCAGTTTCAATTAAAACTCGGAACAATGTGGAACATTCGATCCGGTTATAAAATTGTATACCGTGATTAATTGTATAATTATCAATAATCTATTATGATATGTAGCTAGAATAATAATACCATATCTACATATTATATTAGTTGATATATAAGTGATTTGAACATGTGGCGGCCATGGGAAAAAAATTTCAGACGAACAGTCAATAATAATAATATATAATAATAATAATAATAATAACAAATAATAATAATAATAATAATAATAATAATAATAAACATAATATTTTCAGCATGATTTTGTATGGATATTAAAATTATGTAATGATGTTGGAATTAAATTATTTATTAAATAAATACGTATATAATTTTAATTTTAAAACTTAAACAATACCACTAATAATAACATAAAAAAAATAAATAATCAGTAATAAAAGGCCATAACGCTATGAGATACATGACAACACCGCATGTCAAGCATTGCCGCGCGGCACCCCGCTTTTATATAAACTGTTAACCATCAGAATGAGGCTATAACTACTTATGTACAGCAAATGGCGACCATGATTGAAAATTCAATTTCCTAAATTTCGTGATTGCCAACCTATAAATAACTAAATAACTATACTGTAATGTTACAAATTACCTACTCAGCTGTCCATTTCCATTATAATATATATATATTCCGGGTTCGAATCCCGTCCAGGCATTTATTTTTCTTATCATACCATATATATATATATATATATATACAGAATTTTAACGTTTACACATCTTTCTGTGCCTAAAGCTTTTTTTTTTCTTCTCCACTCGTCTCTCTCCATCAAATCCATGTCCTCCAGTCCTCTTGCTCTCATTCCAGTTTTTATTTCCTGCATCCACGAGTTTCGAGGTCTTCCTCTCCTCCTTCTTCCAGGTGGACACCATTCCAATGTTTTCCTGGGTAATATTTCTTCTTGCATTCGTCGTACGTGCCCATACCAATTTAGTTGCTTATACCGTATATAATCTACTATTGAATAACCAATATTCATTTTTTCTCTTATGACAGTATTTCTTATTTTGTCTAATTTTGAACATCTTGCTGCTCTCCTCAAGAAATCCATTTTCATCGATATATATATATATATATATATATATATATAATAAGACATTATGTAGAACTATTGATAATTTTAATATTATTTTTATCGAAAAAAAAAGAGGAAGCATTAAATGTTAAAAAATACTATTAGTGAGATGTTCTTGTTAGTTAATAAAAAATAGTTTGATTCTGAAAGATGGTAAAAGTTGGCATAGGGTGTTCTAGCAAGAGAAAGTGTAAAAGATTTTGAGTAATATGTGGTGAGATGAGGCGGGATATAAAGGACAATGTGCCTAATTTATGTGTATTAGAGCGTGTTACGAAGCGGTGTGATAAATAATTAAGTAATAATGCGTGAAATATTTTGTGGAGAAGAGATAGGGAGTGGACGGTTCTATAATCTTGTAGAAGAAGCCATGGCAATTGCTCCAGGGAAGATGTAAGTGATAAAATATGCAAATACCACAAATAAAACGTATGCAAGAATTATGAAAACGTTCAAGTTTTTGGGTAAGAATAGTGTTATATAAAAATTGACCTATTATTTGTACGGATAGTCCAAGATCTGGCTGCAACTTTACTACGTTCATCGAGTGTATGAACAAAATCAATTTTTTTCATAAAATTGTAGATGACTGAATACATTTTTGCCGAGTTGCCTATTAAATTTCGGCCGCCAGTATGTTTAATTAAAATATAATTTATTAATTTATTCGAAATAATTTGATTCACTTGTTATTAACATAAATTATAATCCAGTTCACAGAAATCGATGTATAGAGCTTGAAAAGATTTGGTTGCCATTGCACACCTCGCGGCTACAGCAGGCTGTGACACCATTCAGTAATAAAATGGCGGTAAGTATGTATTTATTGTTTTATATTGTTTAAAATAAAGTTCAATTCATTTAACATGCTGTGATTTGTTTCATCATCATCATCATCAACAACAACAACAATCACGGATTAAGCCCATGTGGCTTGTTCCGGTCTCATAGATTCTCATTTAAAAGTTGGATCCATCTCTTCTTCGGTCTACCAACATTCCTGCGTCCTTTTGGTTTGTATTTAAGTATAATGTTGGGAATGCGATCATCTTCCATTCTTTGAACATGTTCTTTCAATTTTTTTTATTCTTTTATTCTATCTAAGAGTTTAAAGACATTTAGCTCATTTCTAATATCTTCACTTCTTCTCTTTTCTAGAAGTTTGCAACCAGCCACACTTCTCAGAAATCTCATTTCAGCTGCTTCTATGATTCTTCTCTTCTCTGATTTGTTTCATATAATTATATAATATATATATATATATATATATACTACCTTTTGGATATATTTTGTATATATATATTCTACGTAGTATACATAAAGGGCAGTGGTTTTACTTCCCGCTGCGAGGGAACAATATAAAACAATAAATACATATTTACCGCCATTTTATTACTGATTGGTGTCACACCTTCTGTAGCCGCGAGGAGGTTTACAGCCAAGTGTGTAACGGCAACCAAAACTTTTCAAGCTCTATATATCGAATTCTGCAAACTGGATTATCATCATCATAGTACATTCACGAATTTAGGCCATTTGTTGACCTGTTTCGGTCTCAAGAGAAACACCATCCAAAAGTCTTTTGAGTGGACGTCCTGGTCTTCTTCTTCCTGCAGGTTGATAGCTTAACATTTGTTTGGGTATTCTGTGATCTTCCATTCGATGAACATGTTGCATCCATCTTGACTTATAATCAGATATTTTGTTTTCTAAAGGTTCCATGTGTAATTCTTCTAAGATGTTTTCATTTTTTTTTTTGTGATCTAGTAGTGTGTATCCTGCAGTCCTCCGAAGATATCTCATTTCAGCAGATCTAAGTCTGTGTATAAGTGACGTGTGTATAACCTCTCCTACCTTCTCGTGGTGCAACCCGTTTTCACAAACGAGGCTCTGAGGACCGAGTCACGGCGGTATAAAAACCGTTTCCATCAGGTACTGAGTAAATGCGGTATCCTAATGTCTGTCCAGAGACTAAAAGGTAGCAGCCCTACCACTGGACTACTTAGCGTCGGGCCAGTAACCTGTCCTAAGGAACTTCAAAACTACTTTCAAGTCTCAACATGAAAAACTGGATTATAATTTATTTTAATAAGTGAATCAAATTATTTCGAATAAATTAATTAATTATATTTTAATTAAACATACTGACGGCCGAATTTGAATAGGCAACTCGGCAAAAATGTATTCAGTCATTCACAATTTTATGAAAAAAATATATTTTGTTCAAACACTCGATGAACGTAGTAATCTTGCAGCTGGATCTCGGACTAGGATGATACCAACGAGTATAAAATAACATAAATACTATAATCTTTATTATTCCAAACTTTTTCTGTAAAAGCATATAGAAGATTGGGTAATTATAATCGCATTTGGTACTGAGTCATGCTTGCAAGTAGATCCGTTTTACTTTTAGAATATGAGGCCATAGAAAGCATCGCCTGAAACATCTCCAGCTTTGGACAATGATGACCTCTCTTGACTTTTGAGTTCGTAGTAAAAGAAAATTACCTGGAAAAGCCCTTCAAGCTAAATACATTATAAACGTTTTAATGCATACATTTTGTGCTTTAAATTATTCAACAACAAATAGATTATAAAATGCAAATTTAAAAACGTTTCCATCATCTTGTTATTAATCATTAACACTCTACTAATTTCCAGGCAATTCTACCTTAATACTTTATTCTACTCTCCGCAGTTCTGCGATTTAACACCTTGTTCTTCTCTTTACCTTAGTTCAGCGGTTCCCAACCTTTCTCGACTCCCGATCCCCTTTACAACAATGAGTTGGGTGAAGCACTGACTTCGAAATATACATACAGTAGACATGCATAAAATGTAATTCCAAGCAAAAGGTTTAGTAACCTTAAATTAACTTAACCCTTAACAATTAAAACCTAAAGTAACTCTAGTTACAGCTTAAAAGTTACACAACGTGTAGGCCTAGTTGTAGTGAAATCAAATGTATTCCTAACGTTGTTATATAATGTAATAAATTCCCGATGTTACACATATGCAAAAAAGACCATTGTAGGTTATTTTAATTTTAAAATAATAAATAATTACAATAACAATAACAACAATAATAATGACAATAATAATATTTACAATAATAACAATAACAGTAATAATAACAATAATATCAATAATAATAATAATAATAATAATATCAATAACAATATCATCATCATCATCATCCATGCAAGTGTTAGGCCGTGTGGCCTGTTACGGTCTCAAAGAGGAATTTTCCATCCAGCGCTTTTTTGGAAGTCCCAGCGATCTTTTGCCTTGGGGGCAGTAACGAAGCATGGCTTTTGGAATTCTAAGAGACGGCATTCGTTGAAGATGGGCTTTCCAGTTGTTCCCGTAGTTTTGTATATGGTGAAGAATGGGTTCTATATCCAACTCTTCCATAATTTCCTGATTTCTTTTAAGCTCCCACTTTGTGTAGCCTGCTGTACGGCGCATAAATAAATCGCATCTCATTTGCTGTTTTCGGCTTTCATCTCTTCTTCGTATTGTCCATGCTTCACTACCATATCTTAATACTGGTCTTGCGAGAAACCTTATTAGCTGTAATCTTGTGTTCTTCTGTACTAAGTTGGTTTCGTATTACCGTTTGTTAATTATCCCAAGTTAGGATAGATAGATGAAAGCTCTGCGGCCATCACTTAAGTGTTTGGCGGTGAGGCGATCCATTTTGGTTCCTCGTTAATAGGTAGAACCCCGGGTTCCTGTAAAAATTAATTAGCCCCGGTTTTAATAATTATCCCCGTTGTTTTTGGTAAAATTTCGTGATTTTCTTTGATATATCAGCTTCCAATAACAAATAACAATAATGATAATAACAATAACAACTAAATAATTAATAATTATATATAATACATGATAGATTAATTGTTATTCTTATTACAATGCGCAGTGCAGAAATGAAAGAAACACTAATAGGACCGAACCTCGAAACCCTGACTATTACGGACAAGTTTTGGCGAACCACTTGAAATATTTTGTTGAACTCCGTTAGGGGTTCGCGAACCACAGACTGGTAAACGATGCCTTAGTTTAACCTCTCCTTTTGTAGTAATTTCATACGTGTCTACGCCACAAGGGCGTTACAGGAACACGAACTGTCGGTTTAGGAATAACGTTTTATATATTTTACTGTTCAAAGTTTTTATAGAGATATTGGAATGGAAAAAATAATCCGCTGTAATAGTGTAAAGTGTAATGCCTAATTCCAGAAATGAGCCTTATGATTAATTTCTTGCTGTAATTTATGACCTATTTTAATTATTTTTCCAGATTATTTGAATTCAGCCACATTCTTCAAAATGCCCCTCACTTGACATTAACTGTTCCATTTCCATTAAGCTATATAATTTTTTCTGCATGTGACTACAAATTTATTTTATTGATGTATTCTTCCAGCACCTCGTTTCTTAGAGTTACTCAAGAGAATCTGCCATTTTGACCCTTGGTGTTTCAATGATATCATATTACTCCATGGCGCGACAGGCAATAGAAGTTCTTTTACCTACTAACCAACTGCTGGCCTCACATCCACATGTGTCAATAATCTAGAGGTAGGAAGATCATCCAGCCAGTAGGGGGTGAGCGTGTGGTCAGCATGCCGGGTCCCCCAGCATTTATAGCTGATTTTCTCAATCTGGAGTCGCTACTTATGTAGCTACCCAAATGCTTTCACGATGCTGGGTGGGACATCGGTCCCATAACTGGCCAAAATTTCATGAGAAAATTTTTATACCCATGGAGACCCGAACCAGCTAGATCTGCACCAAGGCATCTTGCTTCAACCACTCAGCTAGGCGCGGGACTAAAGCTGTCGTATAATTACCATAATCAAGACGTTTTAAACCCCGAAAGCAAAATCAAGTAGGCTTACTTTTGAAATAAGATTCTTCGTCATCAAAATATCAATAATACATTGAAATATGTTAATCTTCAGAACTCAAGGTAGAAACAGATATAGCTGTTGAATTTTTTTATTGTGGCTTACCAGTTCCTGCAACAGAAAAAAGAAAACAATAATAATCATATTTAATTTTAGGAAGTGATATTTTGAGGTTATTTTAATTATATTATTTTTAGTCTGATCATCTTACCTCAACATTAATATTGAGGTAAGATGATCAGACTAAAAATAATATAATTAATAATAATCATATTTGGAGAAATTAAAATCTGAATTTACGAACTATATTGAAATAATATACGACATTATAATTTTTAGGAGAATTCCGAAGAAACAACAAAACAAACGGATATTAAGGTTGGGTGTCATGAAAATATTATGTAAAAATTATCTTCATAATCATTTCTAACGATTTAAGTTTTAGTTACTATTTTTAAACTTATACAAAGTATTGGTAGTTCATCTCTTATCTATGGATGTGAAACCTGGACATTAAAAAGGCAGATATAGTAAAACAAACAGAGGCGCAGAAATAAAGATGTTAGAGAGCAGTAGCAGGATACCAAAGGACCGATATAAAGAAAAACGAAAGATATAAGCCAATAACATATTTAATATCTGTGAAAGAACTAAAATAGCATATCAAAATGCTTACCGTTCAGCACAATTATTACGATGAATGAACAC
>JASPKZ010002894.1:5000-57979 GCA_030220185.1 Diploptera punctata
AATTTTCTATAAATTTATGTAAAGTGTCAAAATATTATACTGTAGCCTACTTAATGATTGGATGCAACTTTTTTGGTGATTACATTTTATTTCTTATATAATTCAAAGTGTTTTTACTATAAGTAAAATTGTAACTAACGATTATGGGGTAGTGATATTGTTACTCAATAGTGTGTGCATGTTCTCTCTTCGCTATAGCCCAATAGTACTACATCATCAGCATAAACTAACAGCTTTATTAATACCATTGAGTTGTAGGCTTTCTTCATCCTCAAGGTTTTGATGGCATGCTCTAGTACAAAATTAATGGCAGAGGATATAGTGCATCGCCTTGCTTTAACCTAGAGTGAATTTCAAAAATATCCGAAAACTGTTTGCCTACACGCACCCTGCTCTTTGTGACACATACGTACAAGTCTCACTAACTTTTAGAAATTCCAAACACAAGCAGGATACTATATAACTTCTCCCTCTTAATTGAATCGTATGCCTTTTTGAAGTCTACGTATAGTTGATGTACAATGCTATTATATTCCCATTTATTTTCTAAAATCTGTCTTATACTAAAAATCTGATCTGTTGTAGATTCGTTTTTATTAAATACATATTGATGAGCTCCGAATGTCATCAATAAAAGGAGTAAGTCTGCTTACTAATATATTTGTTAGAAGTTTGTACGAGGTTGAAAGTAATTAAATGCCCCTGTAGTTGTTGTAACCAGTTTTATCTCCTTTCTTATAAAGTGGCACAATAGAGCTTATTTTTCTCAAATCATACTAAGGAACCTTGTCCATCAATATTTCTCCCTTTGATTTTATCACTTCTGCTGAAATATCATCTGAACCTGATGCTTTATACAGCTTCAATTTTTCTATCGCCGTTTCAACCTCTAATGCACATGGTTCTGCGACTAGCATTTCTGCTGTCTGTAAATTATCCTTTCAATATATTGTCATGCATGTACATTTAATAGCTGATTGGAGCAACCTTACTATCTACTATTTAATATACTCTTGGAATCTGCAATCACATCCCCATTTTCATTCCGAAGTTTGTTCTAACCTCAAACCCTTTCTTCTCTATCCTAAATCCCTGACATAATACTCTAATATTCCTATTTCTTTACATTAATTTCAAGAGCATTAAACTTCTCTCTCAAATATTCCCTCTTTTTACTCTTTAAAAAGTTGGTGGTTTCCCGTCTAATACTACCCAATTGCTCTAAATTCATATCGTTTGGCTCGTGTAACCAATTCATTTTTGTTAGCTTTGTTTTCTTCACAATGTTAGCACATTCCTCATAAACCATTTCTTGTTTTACTTCTTTTTTTTAATAACCATTGCTTCCTGATGCTGAAAATTCAGTAATATCTGCTATGGCCTTCCATTCTTTATTTATATCAGTTCCTTCTTATTTTGCCACTTTGTCTTCTGAAGATTCCAGTACTTCAATTCTATTAGTATTTTTGATTTGGTATTCTTGCTACATGTGGTAATTTTTCAGGTTTTTTAATTCAAATGTTTCAGAATTATCTTTAGATTTTGTTTCTCTCATAACCGATAGCCATTGTCTGATTTTCACCCTGGCCAGATGATGATCCGAGTTGCAGTCTACACCTTGATCTAACATCGATGATGCTACAGTACCAGCGTTTGTCCACTAATACATGATGTATATGGTTCCGAGTTTCGCCATTTTGTTTTGGGACGTACAGGGTATTTTTTTAAATATCCGTTATGCTGAAAATGTGTTGCCCTTAAACAATGAGATTCTTTGGTGTGACAAAGGTGGCTAATCTGATCCCCTTGTCGTTACTATCTTCATGAAGGACTGAATTTGCCTACTTGTTGGTTGATTGAATGTAGCTTCCCGCCCCACTTTTGCATTAAAATCTTCCTAAGAAAATTTTCATATGATTATCTTGAAAGGCTATCAAATTACGCAATTTAATTCTTCATGGAACTCATCCTTGATCTTGTCATCTTTATCTTCAGTGGGAGCATGTACATTTACGATTACAAAATCTTGTCGTTTACCCTTTAAGATTATGTATGACATCCTATCACTGACAAACTTAATATCTCGGATAGCGGACAGGTTCCTCCTTTGGACTAGAAAACCCGTTCCAAATTCAGGTTTTTCTACAC
This sequence comes from Diploptera punctata, assembly GCA_030220185.1. NCBI lineage: Eukaryota > Metazoa > Arthropoda > Insecta > Blattodea > Blaberidae > Diploptera > Diploptera punctata. The sequence goes on from JASPKZ010002894.1 coordinate 7,149, forward strand.
CCCCGTAGTATAATGCAAAGCTTCCTGATTCCTGACTACCTTCTCCTGGCCATCTAACTTCATGTAAAGCGACTATATCCAATGATGATTTATCTAATTCCTGCGTTAATACTTCTATCGGCCCGCTATTGTATTAAGTCTCCTAACATTCCATGTTCCTACGAACATGTCCCTGTGTTTGAGCCTTTGGCATGGGTTCCCTGAAGTAGTCTCCGCTGGATAACCGAATGTGAGACTATTTTACCTCCCGAAAATTTTACTCCAGTGGAACCCATGTCCGCGTATTTTTACGGTTGTATTTTTAAGGTGGAAGATCTTCACTCTTTCGACCAAGGTATTTTTTTCGTCTGGCTTATCATCTTCGACCAGTCCGGCATGGGTAACCTTATGTGCAGCAATGCTACCACCGGCATAGCTCTCGGGACCATTTAAGCACGCAAACCACGACAATTAAAGATACCAAGAAGGGAATAGTATCCTGCACTTTCTTTAAATAAAATATTAATGAAACTAACTTTAAGGATCAAATTAAAGATGACGAGATAATGAAAACCCAGAATCGAACGTAATACAAGATCTTATAGGATAATCGGATAAAGGATGGGTTGACCGTAAAAGTTCTAACTGACTAACTCTGGAACTATCGGACCCGTAAGTTCATGACCGCGCGGACATAACCTCTCCATAAATCCCTATCCCGAGCTAATGTTTTTTTTAATTATTCTCTGCATAATCTACTTTCCTCAAAACATGGTTAATATTATTCTCCCACATCATTCTTGGTCTACCAACTGGTTTTCTACAAGAAGCTACCATGCACCTCTTTCATTTCACATTCGTGACACATGTCGTACCAATTCCAGTCTACGAGACTTAACTACTCTTATTATGACTTCCAATAAAGATCATGTAATTCACTGTTATTTAGTTCTTCTCCATTCACTTGTCTGTTCATCTCTCTTTGGTCCAAACATTTTCCTAAGAACTTTATTCTCAAATACGCACATGTTTTAATACCAGTTCTATATAATTATGATGGCAAATTATTGGCTGTACTTTACCTTTAGTTTAACATAAAGTGCAAATTGGGTGTGTTTATGTGTGGGGGGTAATAAAATAGTCCTTTGTCCATGGACGGTGCGGATTATACAAACCAAGACAGTATCTCCTTTTCTTTATCTATATAAGAGGGCCTATTATTAAAAAAATACTTTTCATGGAAGAAGTAAGTGAGATTAAAATAAAACAAACAAAGAAAAAGAAAAGAAAAACACTACCACTTATGAATACATACCATAAGCTTGTTTTAAAACAGTTGTAACATTGAAACTGTAAACGTTGTTTAATGACGCTTTTAAAAATTCTCTGAATAGGAAGAAACAAACTTGTGCAGTTCGTCTACGTATTTCCTTCACATTTACTTCAAGAAGAAGTTTTGGAACTTGTTTCATACTTAGTTACCTAATTGTCTATTCAACATACTTTTAACAACTCTTCTTTCCGTGTTTTATTTCTCGCTCTTTCCAGCTGTTAAATGTTTATACTTTTTTAGAATTGTAATTAGTAACTGCAGATTGTTAGTTTTAAATAGCAAGAATTTGTTTCCTGAAGTATTTTTGAAAGTCCATCATTTACAAAACGAAAACGAGGAAGATAAAAAAGTATTTTATTTAGGCCTATATGTTCATCAATATTCCAGAGTTTTCAACAATATTATTATTATTATTATTATTATTATTATTATTATTATTATATGATATCTTGTAATCTTCTCTGTGATTGGACCAGACATCTTCTACCCCTGGAAATATAACTTAGATTTTTTTTAAGTTTTCTGAGGCGTGGTATTCTATTTAAAATTTAAATTCTGTTTTTACCCACAGTGTATCACTTAGCAGTTATTCGGCAATAGGTGTATATTAAGCGTATTTATTATGTATTCATTTTCTTTGTTGTCTAGAAGATTGTACTGTATATAGCGGTTCTCAGGAATTTCATTTTACATAATGTTAGAGAAGTGCCTTTTCATCTTGGTTGAATAATAGGAGATGGGTCTTGTTAAAGTTTTGTAGGTTTTTTTTTTACTTTATGCGTCTTTAAATATTGGTTTATAATTCTCAAAAAATCTGTTGGTTGTTAAATTATATTTTCGTAAAATATTTACACCCCAAATGTACAAGATGTTTAATCGAATTTTCATATTCTAAAATTTAATAATGGGGCTAATTTTTTTGAATGGGAAATAGTCTTTGGAGTACATTAACTTTAGACTGTCATGCATAAAGGAGTATAGGCTAAGTAAGAAAATGCCTAAAATAAGATACGTCTCCCGCCTCATCACTGTTGGGAGGGAGTTCTATCTTTTGGTCTTAGTACTAAAAGCCTACAATGAAACTATGTGCACAGAAAAAACTCCCAAATATTAGTTTCCTGTCAAATTTTATGTTTTACTTATACATTTTTTTTTACCTGGTAGCCTAGGATTTATTCTGGATTGGCAGCAAAAATCAACAAATTTTGTTGTTATATTCTGCAAATTTGGGTGTTTAGTTTCATATGTGAATTTAAAGTAAAAATTAATGGAGAAGGTGCTTTTACGGTTCATGAGGAAAAAAATAAAAATAAAAGGAGTCGAAGATGCAACTATTAATATACTTCCATAAAAGTCAAGGAAAGTTTATTTATGTAGTTATATGAAATTCAAGGACTGGTGTGTTTTACGTTTTGTTGAACCTGTGTTTTATATTTTGATATCATGTTTTTTTATAGGGTGTCCCAATAAGAACGCCGGATTTGAATTGGCAGCCATTTTTTTACTACGAGGTTGGCAGCACTCCTACCTACACTTTTTGTATATTTGTTGCAATTACTGGATATGGAGTGTTATACTGCTCAACAATGAGTTTTAATTGTGAAAACTCATTACCAGAATGGTGTGTGTTATGCTCAAACTGTTCGAAGGCTTCGTGCTCTTAGGCCGGAATCGCGCAGAGGTGACCAAAACTGGCTACCAAGGTCATGTGACTTCTTTCTTTGGGGGTTTATCAAATCACAGGTTTATGAACACAATCCCCGAAACATATAAGACCTGAAGCAAGAAATTCGACGTGTCAGCGCAAGACTGTGCAAAAGTAATCACAAATTTCATAGACAGAGTCACTAGCTGTAGAGCGTCTCGTGATGGACATATGTCAGATGTCATTTTCCATACTTAAATCAGAACGTATACCCTTTGTGCTCATGTATAAATATATGTCATTTCTTTCAAATATAGTTTATTTTGTGCATTATTAAATCCGGCGTTTTTATCGGGACACCCATTAGAATATAAAGCAAATTATAGGTTTTTTTGCCTAGTAACTCCGAAGTAAAGCGTCACTGGTTGTTATAATAGTAGATAAGAAACAGAATCTATCCTAAGTTCAAATTTTGTATTAAATATTTTTACAGTATAATTTATTTTATTTATATTTAATTTAAATTATACCTAAATCTCCTGCTTTAAAACACACGGAAACAAAAGTATTAATGCAGTTTTAAAAATTAATGCACATAACAACAATAATTATCAAAATTAATGATTAGTTATTAAAAATGTCGGGGGTAGGTAGAGAACACGAGTTTTCGTGATCTCAGATAGACGTTCTACTGAGTGCTCTAGGAACGTTGACGTGGTAGTGAATACAGAATGGTAGTAGTAGTAGTAGGACTTTATTAGACAAAAAGTAAGATATTTACTATATTATTTACAAATATGGGTCGCACGGGCAGTAAGCCGTACGTGCTGTTGACAGTCCGTTACAATAAAGTAATAATTGGTACTACTGTAAAGAAAAATAAACAACAAAAAAAGCAATAACATTACAATTACATAAAGAAAACACAATAATATTACAATTAAATAATAACACAATAGCATTATACACTAATTAATTTATATATAATTGTTAAGAATTAATGGTATTGCATTTTCATAACATATATTTATTCATGAATGAGTGCTGTCCTTATTTTCCGCGTTTTGTCCAGAAATTTACCGAGTTTATCCAATTTTCTGGATTTACCAATAACTCGTAGCATGCCAATCTTTCCCGATTTGAATTTAGAAATCTTTCCGGTAATAACCGACGTCTCCAATATTCTAAATCATTAAATGTTCCTAATATATGTATCTCATCTTCAAAGTTCCCGCACATTGGACATATTCGCATATCGTGAGCGTCGCTAATTTTTAGAAATTTCCATGCCCCTAGCCTAAACCAAGCAAGCCCTGATCTCTCCTTAAATCCTAGATTGAGTATATACGATTCTTTTCCCCAGACGTGTTTTAGGTCTCTTTGTAAACACAGTGAGCGTTTTCCTGTACATTCGGCGAAAGTATCTTGTTGGTTTATATCTAAGTACCTCCTCCTTATTTTTCTCCACACGTTCTTGCGATTTTCAGTCCCTTTTTCCCATATCCAGCCCATCCCTATCTTTTGGAGTTGTCTCCTAATCTCGTCTGCCCAAAATTTAACAGCTACAGAATGGTATTTGCTAGCCTTAGCCGAGAGTGAACGTGGGATCTCATACAAACAAAACCGTTAATTAATTACTCGAAAATTAGGGATTGTGGGCCCATGTTCAAAGGTTGTATGACTGCTAGGACGTATTTATTAATTTGACACCACTTTCGTTAGAATCCATTTGTCTTTTTGAGTGTTTCCCCTTATAAGGCAAACATCAGTCATCTTAATTATTGGTATCTATGTCATATTCGCCTAATTTGAACCGTGTACCTTATCTGAAGGATAATATTGGTTGCTTATCGTGTCCCTTTCTGAGGCGACATTTGAAAAAGTATCTTAAGACGATGATTACCTGAGATGGACTCTTGTAGGTCGTGGTCTTAGGTTTAGCACTGACTCTTAACAGGGAGACCAATAGGTAAATTTAATAATTCTTTAAAGGAACATACAAGTTATGTAGAGAAATAATTATTCATTTTTTAATTCTATCTTGGCACTAAGATACTTTCAACGAACTTTGCTCAGCTTTACAGCACTATTTTCTCACTCCGCTATAAGGAACGTTTATTATAATTTTCAGATATTTTATCTTTGAAACTATTTAATTGACTATTCAATCTATTAGAACTAGTTATCATATGTTCGTATTAATTAAAAAAAATGTACCCAATATAGGGTGCTCCTAATAACGAACTTTTTCCCTTGTACCCATAAGCGTCAATATTTCGTAAACAACTATTATGAACCGGTAAATTGGCATATTGAAATTGGAAGTTACAGAAATTTAAAAACATTACAAGTCCAAATACTACTCTACCATTGGTCGAAGCCTATATATATATATATATATATATATATATATATGAATGTGAAAGTTTTCTTGGGTTCTCCGCATCTTGGATTCAAGTTCGGCCTCTGGCCAATGTTTCCGACGTTTCGGCATAATCCCACATGTCATTATCAAGGCATGTGGGATCATGCCGAAACGTCGGAATCATTGGCCAGAGGCCGAACTTGAATCCAAGATGCGGATAACCCAAGAAAACTTTCATATTCATACTTATATCCGCGAAAATCTGCAATATTATATATATATATACACATACATATATAGTCCACCGCTTGTCACGCAGCGGGCCCGGGCTCGATCACTGGTCGGGGCAGTTTTTCTGGGTGAGGTTTTTATCGGAGTTTTTCCTAACCTGTAAGACAAATGTCAGGAAAATTTTAAAAAGGCCCAAATGGTCCCCGAAATCATATGACCATCATCATCATCATTATCATCATCACCATCCTTCACCGGTGTGGAAAGCAACGGGAAGCTACCACACCTACAAATCCCCCAGTAAAGCTGCAAGCATAGCATGAAAAAGCTATGATTGCAGTGAAGGACCTGCCTTCGAGCAGAAGTACTATGGATGATATATATACACGGTGTAACTAAATTCCCATTACAGACTTTGAGGACATGGAGTTACGTTTAGCATAGAAACTCATATAAGGAAACAACGTTTTCCCACTAAACGAAAATTACTACCATAATACACATTGCTCTCTCTGACGCCTGCAGCTTGTCACCTGGGTCCGCAATAAGGGCTCGATGTGACGATCACCTATGTCAACACAGATATGGTAACTCCGTGCCATGTTCTGGTGTACCCGATCACCAATCCTTGATCCTGTAAAATCCGCCGCAATCGTAGCCCGCGTCTGTAGGTCATCCTCGGAAGTCATATGGGTTTCGAAAATCAGAGATTTCATGTGATCCCACAGGTAGTAGTCTAGCGGGGTCAAGTAGGGAGAACCTGCAGGATGTTTGGCGGGAGAGTTGAACGTGTGTTTTGATACTTTGCGTGCATGTAGCGGGAAACGGTACGTTTCCTTACATGATTTCATAAGCTAAACGTAATCGTCTTGATCCCCCATTGCACGTCCTCAAAATCTTTAATGTGAAATTAGTTACACCCTGTAGCCTATACATATTATAATTCGCATTTTAAAAACTTGATTATTATTAGAGTTCGGACTTCATTGCCTTTTCATTTCCGTGTCGCTTTCAAACAGTTGACTACACAAATAGTTAGTACTGTCGTGTGCGCAGTGCCACAGTCAGTGGCGTCTTTGCTGTGCTGCTACAAGTATAGGATGCAGTCAAATCATAATACCGATCACCACGATCTCATGAATGATTACAACATGCCGAAAACAAACACACACAAGATGAATTCACATCAAGCAATATTATGTATAGTAAGAGTGAACTTAAACTAACTTCATGTCCGAGCCCTGAATATTATTTATCTTTAAGCAATAAAATTAAAAATGAGTTTATCTCTTAGGCAGTTGAGAATATTAAATATTAAGTCTTTTAAATACTGTATAACATTCATTTCTCCAAATTTGCTCAAGAAATTTGTAAGAACAATATATTATTTATGCAATATTATTTCATTATTATGATCTTTTTATGCATTAGATACATTTTATAATAAATATTTTAGATTCTTCACTAAATTAAAAACTTATATTAAATATTTCAAAGAAACAAAATATTTACATTTAATACAGATTTAGACTCTCCTATTCTCCAGCTTTATATCTTAAATGTTTGTGTTTCTTCAAGTGATTCGAGGAATGAGTTATCGCTCGTGTGGGCCTCTACATTCTTTAGTAGTTAAAATTTCTCTCCTGACAATTTGTGTCTGTAGAAGACCCGGTAGCTTGTCAAATTGCCTTCAAATAAATAAATAAATAAATAAATAAATAAATAAATATATATACACAGAGACATGTCGTAAAACTTAAAATCCTACAAGAAGATCTTAGTTAGGATCCATCCATTCTGCCCGAAGGCAGGTCCTTCACTGCAATTATAGCATTTTCCTATTATGCTTGCAGCTTTACTAGGGAATTATAGGTATGGTAGCTTCCCGTTGCTTTCCACACCTGTGAAGGATGATGATGATAATGATGGCCATATGATTTCGGGGACCGTTTGGACCTTTAAAGTTTTCCTGGCATTTGTGTTACAGACGAGGAAAAAACCCGATAGAAACCTCACCCAGAAAAGCTGCCCTGACCGGGGATCGAACCCGGGTACGCTGCGTGACAAGGCAGCACGCTACCTCAAGACCACAGCGGTGGACTTAGTTATGATAAGTGTTGTCATATTACTGTAAAGCAACGGTTCCCAACTTTTCGACTCGCGATCTCCTTCCACAACGATCTAGATGCGTGAACCACTGACGTTTAAATGTACATACAGTAGACGTGCATAAAATTAAATTGCAATTAACTTAACTCTTAACGGTTAAAACAAAATTTTCTCTAGTTACGGTTTAAAAGTTAGAGAACGTGTAGGCCTAGTTGTAACGAAATTAAATGCATTCCTAACGTTGTTACATAATTGTAAATCAGGCATTGGCGATAAATATCAATTTATTGTGGAGATAATGTGATAAATTCTCGAAGTTACACATATGCAACAAGGGACATTATAGGATTAATTTAATTTTAAAATAATAATAATAATAATTTATTATTATTATTATTATTATTATTATTATTATTATTATTATTATTATTATTATTATTATTATATAGTATTACAATGCAGCATAAATGAAGGAAACCCGCCATTAAGGAAAAGATTTGGCGAACCCCTTCGCGAACCACAGGTTGGGAAACGTTGCTGTAAAGCAAGAAATATTAACAGTTTAGTGTTTAATAAATTACTTGCTAGGAACATAAGTCGGTTGTATTGAAGTTGATGTGATCTGAGCTATATATGATTTCTTTGCTAATGAAGTGAACTTCATTTAGCCTGCGGCGCCAATCTAATTATCAACTCTTTATAGTTACCTCACATGATACAGAGAAGTACTTAAAATGGAAAATGCTTGCTATTAGAAAGCCTACACTTATTAGTGTAGAATTATAGGACTTCAAGGAGAATTAAATATTTATAAGGAGTGAAAACGAACTTTATTGAAATAAGTTTCATAGAAAGTTATTATCTGGAGGTTTTCTCGCATTGCAACGTTAAAGGAAAACTGGCATAAATGCAATCCTGAATAACAGGACACCAGTGATAAATAAACGAAATAATTTTGATTCCGAAAATTTTTAATATGGCAATATATTACTGCTGTCACTCGCTGAATTCTGTAGGAAATACGTGTAACTAAATTAGATTGGTCAAAAACTCCCGCTAGGGGAGCACGAGAGACGTATGAGGTATATACTTACTGGAATATACAAGAAAATATATACAAGTATTTTATTGCTTTTCAAATAGTTCTGTCTTAATACAGTATATACTTTCCTTCTCATTATCAGTAATTAAAATAATAATCTTCTCTTTATTAGGAATTTTTCTACAATACAGTTGTTTTCCTACAACCCATTGTAAATTTTACTCCTCCATAAATCCTTATTCTCTGCATCAAACTCTATTAATCCTCTCGACACCACAACACCATACTCCAATGCACTCGTTGAAGGTTAAAATAAAGAATTTATTATTATTATTATTATTATTATTATTATTATTATTATTAACCTTTTATCCTAAGAAGGGTCTTGGTGAAGATGGCTTAAACCAGCCAGATTCTTCTGAAAGTATTTACCCTCTTTCCGCTGTTCGTGACAACAATATATAACGACTGTTTAAATAAAGGGTGTTTTCCGAAGCAATGGAAAACATCAATCACTATTCCCATAATTAAATCAGGAGAAGAACAAGTTACAAAATATCGACCAATAAGTTTGATAAATATGGGAGGAAAGGTCCTTGAGAAGCTATTGATTGATAGGATTCTACAACGGCTGTACACCAATGCTCTACTCTGTGACAACCAATACGGATTTATGCCACAAAATGGTACGGTAAACGTGGTAATGGCGGCAGTTCAGTTCATTGAGAAAATCTCCAAAAGAAGAACTGTGTTATTGCTGTTAGTCTGGACGTTCGCCGAGCATTCGATGCTGCCTGGTGGCCCAAAATTCTATTTAATTTAAAAGAGCTTGGATGCCCCAATAATCTGTTTAATTTAAGAAAAAGCTACTTCACAGACAGAACTGCCTCACTACAAACAAACACTTGCAGATTAACAAAATAAGTCAGTAAGGGCTGTCCACAAGTGTCTTGCTGCGGGTCAGGCTTTCGGAATCTGATGTACAACTCTCTGCTCAGCCAGGAATTCTCCATCCATTCCAAAATTATTGCTCTCGCGGACGACCTTCTGGTGCTCACATAAGGCAGCAGCAATAAGGAAGCTGAAAACTCAGCAAATTCTGACGTTAAGAAAATTGAAACGTGGGCAAAAAACAACAAAGTGGAGTTTAATGACGGAAAATAAGAAGTTTTTGCTAATGATACGGAAAAGGAAATCTTGCAAAGAACCTATTAATATCTACTTAAACCACAGAAAACTTACACACACAACAGAACTAAACTTTTTAGGTATATTTTTGGATCAAAAGCTCAATTTCAATAAGCACGTAGATTATATATCCGGGAAGTCACTTCGTCTAATAAATATGCTGAGCAAAACGGCCCAACTGCAATGGGGTCTAGGCCAGAAAGCTCTAAGGACTATCTACAATGGCGAAACCGTAGCTATTCTATCATATGGATCACCAGTCTGGGAACATGCCATAAGGAATGAGAAGAACTTACACAAACTGCAGAGAATTCAGAGATTAATAAACGTCAAAATAGCTAAGGCCTACAAAACACTGTCCTTTGAAGCTTCATGTGTAAATTGCTGGTGTCAAACCTCTAAACAAAACAATTATTGAAGCAACTAAAGTCACAGAATCACACATGGAATGACACTAGACGTAGATTTAGACACGCCACTCCAAAAAAGTACCTGTCCCCATCCAGCCGACAGAATAACCATAGAGGAAGTAAATACAAACAATATGTATAATCTAGAAATATACCCTGATTGAAGTAGAATACAAGGCACGGTTGGAGCAGCAGCAGTATTCTACAACAGGGTGTATTATTACACAGAATTAAAGTCAAACTGCACGATAAGTGCTCCAACAATCAGGCTGAACAGATTGCAATTTTAAAAGCATTAGAAACCCTACTCGAACTGGACATCATGCATTGGGAAAGAAGCATCGCCCTTTATACAGACATCCCGATAACATTAGCTTTATTAAGAAACAATTCTAAACATAACTCTCTAATAGGGGAAATACACAACAAACTCAGAAGCCTTAAACAACAACAATGGGTCATACATTTCTCATGGATCAAAGAGCACGCAGGATTCATCGGGAATGAGCTAGCTGACAAATATGTAAAAGAAGCTGCTCTTGAAAACAGCACAAACCTAGTATATACCAAACAACGCAAAACCTTAATTGTGCTGTCAAGGAAGAAGGGCTTCAGCAATGGCAACAACAGTGGGACAATACAACCAAAGGCTCTCAATGCAAACGTTCCTTCCTTCCGTCATCCTGAGAATGAAACTAAACATCCCTATTAATCCAGCAACAACAGCAATTATAAATGGACATGGCAAAACAAAGGCATAACTCTACAGGATTCGCGCAATAGGTGATCCCACTTGTACATGTCTGAAATACGAACAATCAGTACAGCATCTACTCTACAGGTGTCCAAAACTACAAAAACAAAGGGACGAGATATAACTGGCGATTGAACTGGAAAAAGCACAATGACCAGTACCTGAGGAACAATTACTCTCATGACACCTACAGCATTTTCCAAAATTTATTAAAAACATAGACTTTGGCAGGTTATAGACAAACTGTAACACCCTAAACAATCTTTGTATATATATTTTATATATTGTATATTTTGTGTTACCAATTAGGCAGAGAATATCAGATTAGCTTACAGCATAAGAACATGTATACAAGAACCGTAATCTCAAATTAACTTGAGTAAATTCAAATATAGTATGTAGTATTGCGCTATATAATGGAGCATACTGAATAAGGCCAATTAAAATATATTATTATTACTATTATTATTATTATTATTATTATTATTATTATTATTATTAATGGCAATGATACAATTGGCTCATCGCTGTGATGTATTGATAACGTTATCTGAGATGTACGGGCGTGGGCTCGAGCTCCCATTGGAATAATTTTCCTGGGTGAGGTTTTCTTTCTTTTTTTGCACTATGTAACTAATAATGTATTCTTACTGTTACTGTTGTCGGCCGCGATGGACTAGTGGTTATGCTCCTTGCCTCTAGTCCCGAGGGTCGTGGATTCAAATCCGGCTGGGGTCGATGGATTTTTTAGGATGGAAAAATCCAAGGAGCAAGTCCTCCGGGAGGGACCTTAAGCCGTGAGTCCCGAGTCTGAAGATTTTCAGGCTCGTAAAAAATCCTTAAGCCTGAATGAAAAAGGCCTCTAAGCAAAATTTACCGAATTTTCCCGTCCTAGTACTACCTTGGTGTCCTAGATGTAAGTATGAGGCGGAACGCTGACCACGGACCACTCAAAATGACATCTATACGAAAACAAGTGTAACTAAATTAGTATGGTTCGAATTCTTCCCTGTAGGAGGAGAGCGCCTAAATCTCTGTAAAGGGAAAACATGGGCTTACAATACAAAATACTCTTACTGTTGATGTGCATCGTAATTTCACATTCCCGCATACAATCTTGGTTGCTATGAAAACAAAATAAATCTCAATACTTTAATTATGACTATAAGCACTAGTGCGGTAAGTAAAAGCATTTATTTTGAAATATTGATAGTGATACTACAATTTGTATTAATTTCGGTATTAATTCATCGCATCCAGCTTTCCACGTCTCTTCTATTTCATCGTCACTGCACACATCGTCAAAAACTTTCTAAGGAATAATCCCCAAATGGAATTGGTTTTCTGAGTTTTTATCAAATATAAGGTGGCGACATTACCAACAATAACTTATTATTTCTCCATCGCAACACAATATAGCCGATTTCACCTTCTTGAAATCTCACATGTTATCTTCAATTATAATTATTAGTCCACCACGTTTGTTCTCGAGGTACCGTGCTGCCTTGTCACTTAGCGGGCCCGTGTTGAGTCCATGTCGGCAGAGGCTCCTGGGTGAGTCTTTTTTTTCGGGTTTTTTCCTCGCCTATAAGACAAATGTCAGGAAGCGTAGGCCCAACGGTCCCCGAAAATCATCCGGCCATCATCATCACCCTTATCATTATCATCGTCATCAACCTTCACCGTTGTGGAAAGCAACGGGAAGCTACTACACCTAAAATTCCCTAGTAAAGCTGCAAAGAATAGCATGAAAATGCTATGATTGCAATGAAAGATCTGCCATCGGGCTTAATTACTATGGATGGATATTTATTAATATTTTAGTTAATATCTTAATTACTTAAATAAATACACATAGTGAAAATATAATATGCAATACTAATGTGGTAAACACATAACGGAATCTCGGAGATTAAAAAAAAAAACTTTTCCTCGATTCATATCAAGTATTTGCCACACTCATATCTCAATATACTATTTCACATGTAAGACGAATGCCAGGAAACTGTAAGGTCCAAGTAATCCCCGAACATCATCTTGCCATCACAATCATCTATAACTTAGGCCTATTATTACAGTACTAGCTAATACCCGGCGTGCGCTGTTACGCCTAAATAAATGAAAGTTAATGTGCTTTTATGTTTAGTTGAATAAGTAAAAGGAAAAATAATTATAAATTTATATTTTTAAATAACCTGTGCTGATTACCCGGCGTTGCCCGGGAATCTACTTATCTCGATCTTCTTGACATAAATGAGCTGAAAGACAAAATTCATTATTGTGAGTTATCCGTAAAAGAATACCCGCCATGTGCTGCTATGCTTGAACAGGAATCTACGTACTTGTCTCGATCTTTTTTGGCATCAATGGAAGAGGAAAATGGTTATTGTGAGTTATCCGTAAGATATAAACATATGACGTCGCGGACTTTTTTGTAGAGCTTTTTTTGAGATTTTCAATTCTGTGCCTACATGGACTTTATAGGAAGCCAGATATAATAAGAACAGTTAAGTCTCGTAGACTGCGATGGGCAGGACACGTTGCACGTATGGGGAATGGGAGACTTGCATGGAAGCTTCTTGTAGGAAAGCCAGAGGGAAAACGCCCAGTTGGTAGACCAAGAATGAGGTGGGAGAATAACATTAACTATGATTTGAGGGAAGTAGATTATACAGGGAATGATTGGAAAACATTAGCTCAGGATAGGGATGTATGGAGAGCTTATGTCCGTGCGGCCATTAACCTATGGGTTTGATAGTGCCAGTGAGTAAGTAAGTAAGTAAGTAAGTGTACATTAATTTGGTGTATTTGTTATGATTTAGGCAGCGTAAGCCATTTAAGCGTCCAAAGAGCTACTTTTTTCACGTTTTTCCACTACAAAGGACGGTTTTAAAGGGTGTAGGAGTTGCGTATCACAACTCTCTTATAGCCTATATTCATTCCGGGAATCTCCTGAACATTTTCTAAAAAGCTCCATTACAATCGGATCAACGGTATGGCCGCGCATAAAGTACAAACAAACAAACAAACAAATATTAATTTTTATATATTTGATTAGCCATGTTCAGTATGAATGTATGAGTGAATGATATATCTTGTCTTAAATGTTGGCGTTACATCTCATACAGGGAGGCCCTCCATAGCCTTGTGTGGTCATACAAGTATACGTGTGAGCAATAGTGAAACAAATCCTCTCCTTATAAGCCCGTGTAGCGTGAGGCATGTAAAATTACCTACAAAGGGAGACTGATTCAACTCGTTTGCCAGACTTTTTCTGGTGCATTTAACATAGTCTCTTGCTTAATATACCGCAACATAGGACATCACATCACTCCATGTCGTATGCCATCTTCACTTCTCGCAATTGGAATTCCCTACCACAAGAAATAAGGGGCTGCCGGACATTGGCATCTTTTAAAAAAAATCCAAATTTATATTTGCTCTAACCTCGACTTCATTATTACCCAGTGTAAGGTATATATATATATCCATCCATCCATAGTAATTCTGCCCGAAGGCAGGTCCTTCACTGCAATCATAGCATTTTCATGCTATGCTTGCAGCTTTTACTAGGGAATTGTGTAGGTATGGTAGCTTCCCGTTGCTTTCCACACCGGTGAAGGATGATGATGATGATAATAATGATAAGGATGGTGATGATGATAAAGATGATGGCCATATGATTTCGGGGACCGTTTGGGCCTTAAAGTTTTCCTGACATTTGTCTTACAGGTGAGGAAAAACCCCGATAAAAACCTCACCCAGAAAAACTGCCCCGACCGGGGATCGAAACCGGGCCCGCTGCGTGACAAAGCAGCACGCTACCTCGAGACCATAGCGGTGGACTTATTTATATATTAATTGGTGTTTCTCGTATAATTTATCATAGTTATATTATTATATTAGAATAATTATCATCATTATTTTATTATTATTATTATTATTATTATTATTATTATTATTATTATTATATTATTATTATTATTATTATTATTATTATTATTATTATTATTATTATTATTATTATTTTTAATTTTATCGTTGAACCCATGTCCGCATTTCTTGACGGTTGTATTTTTATTAAACATAGGCTCAATTCTGGAAATGAGTGCTATTATGCATTGCAGAGACTCTTGATGTCCCAAGTCCTTTCAAAAAAACGTTAAAACTGAAAATAATATAAAACTAAACTCCGCCATGGCCTGTCCCAAGCCCGGATGAGAAAGGAGGAGGGGGAGGAGTAACAACCTCGTTAAAAAACCAGGGTTCAGTTGGCTCCGACTGATAATCCTCTGTAAGGGCCCCTAGCCAGGGTTACGGTGAAGACCTCAACGGCAGATTCGGCGCAGAAGGAGTCCTTCATCACGGCGGATCTGGCGGAAGTGGCAACCCTTTAGATGGGGTTAGTACATCCAGGAGCTGGACCTAAAGCTTCGAGGTGGCAGCCCCATCAATGGTCTACTCTGCATAGCGTTGGAACGCGATCAGAGGAAAACATATTACTCGTATTCTTCACAATGGTAACTCGGACGGACTTATCCAAAGGTGACCTCAGCGTAGAATGTAGAAAGAATGGAAGAAAGTAGATTACCAAATAAAATCTTCCATTATTTTCCAAGAGGAAGAAGAGATGTCGGACGTCCTCGGAAGAGATGGTCTTAGATATATTAGTGAAGACGGAACAGGCAACTCTTGCCTAAACCAGGAAGTGAAGAAGATATATAAAACTATTATTCTACCAGTTATATCATATGGGTGCGAAACGTGGACTCTTACTTTAAGGGAGGAAAGGAGATTACAAGTATTGAGAATAAAGTACTTAGGAACATTTTTGGACCAAAGAGAGGTGAATAAACAGGTGAATGGAGAAGACTACATAACAATGAACTACATGGTCTTTATAGGAAGCCAGATATAATAAGAACAGTTAAGTCTCGTAGACTGCGTTGGGCAGGGCATGTTGCACGTATGGGGAATGAAAGACTTACATGGAAGCTTCTTGTAGGAAAGCCAGTTGGTAGACCAAGAATGAGGTGAGACAATAACATTAACTATGATTTGAGGGAAGTAGATTATACAGGGAATGATTGGAAAACGTTAGCTCATGATAGGGATGTATGGAGAGCTTATGTCCGCGCGGCCATGAACCTACAGGTTCGATAGTGCCAGTGATAAGTAAGTAAGTAAGTATTATTTTTATCGTAAGTATTATTATTATTATTACTATTATTATTATTATTGTTATTATCGTATAAAATGTTCTTTGTACATGAAATTCACATTGCTATATTTAATGTATCATCAACTGTTTATAATTAGTATAGTGTATATCTATATTTGTCAAATATTTGTTTGTATTTGTGCTGGTTGAGTGGAAGAGAAGGCCTTATGGCATTAACTCTGCCAGAATAAATAAAGCATTATTATTATTATTATTATTATTATTATTATTATTATTATTATTATTATTATTATTATTATTAACTATCAAATTCAGTCTAGTATACCCGGATATCCCCATGTGGAGACGTGGCTGCTCCCTAGCGGGTTTTTAACGAAGCTAATTTAGTTACGTTTATTTCCTTACAGTGACATGTGGTTGGCACATCTCTTCAGGGAGATATCTGATAGGTAACAAAAGAATCAATTCGATGGGAAAGGCCTATTAAATTGTACTATGATGTACTAATTTCGGTTTGAGATTCTTTAACAAGCCTGAAAATATTCAGAGTCGGGACTCACGGCTTGAAGGATCTCCCGGACAACTTGTTCCTTGGATTTTTCTATTTTAAAAAAACAATCGATTACGAAATCGCGACCCTAAAGCACCGAGGGCGATGTTAAATATTAATTTCATTTTATCATACTTCACTATTGATGAACTAAAAAATAAAAATATAATAATCTTATTTGGTTTTATATTTTATATAACATAATTATTTTTTAATTGTATAAACCTTTTTTGTCTGATCATATAATGTATTATCCCTGCAAGAATGCATTTATACTCTTTATTTATGCCAGAGATATAAGTGTTTCATTACTTCACCGTTAGGGTAAGGATAATCTGATTTCTGGTGTCATTTGGTGACTGATCTAGAATCTCATGAATTTGATTGGCTGGATGGTTTGATGGGTGTTACGGTAGGGGTATTGTGATGCCTGGTCAGTAAACGCCGGGCCGGTATCGGATATGTTTTGAAATGTGACAAGCCTTAATAATTTTAGTAATGTTTTAATTGTGAAATATGTTATAGTTTGAATGATGAATTAAAAATAACTTACATAACCTGCTACTTGTTAATTTGTGAGTTTCAGTGATGGTTAGAAAGTTGAAATAAAGAGGAGAGCATGCCTATACTTTTCTTCTTACAAGGTAAGCCATTAACTTACTATCTCATCATTTGTAACTAAATAACTAGATATTTAAGTTAATATTTCTAAGTATTTGCGTGGTATTTTAGAACATTATCATATTTTCGATTACGTCATAAATTTGGTATTTGACGTATTATTTTATTTTATTTTATTTAATGTGAATTATTAAGAAGTTCTGAACAAGTCACACAATTCAAGCACGAAATGAAGCTGTGAAAGAAAATTCTTAATACAACCTTAATTTTGAGTTTGATTTTAAGAGTTTAAATAAAAGTAGAGTAATTATTTAGATAATCTAACCTTTCATTCAACTGAAAAAATAATCAACATATCTGTAATAACCGAGGAAAAGCATTAGGGTTTGATTAAATAAATCATAAGACTAATCTAATTACTAAAAGAATTCAAATCATTGATGTTAAGTTCCTGTATTGCAACCTGTAACGGTTACTCTCTGTCTGGCAACTCACAATTCTCGATTAAGATTCCCTACTGAACTATACACATTTAAGTATAAGACGTGGAATCATAATCATATGTAAATAAAATAAATTAAAATAGATAAAAAGTATATTCTCAAATGCAAAATGTCACCCGATGACCGCGCGAGTCTAAGTTGTATAATACACTTCGTAATCATAGTTTGGCAATGCGCTGTAACATAATTAAAAACTAATATAACATTTAAAACTAGTGTGACGTCATATGGGTATAATGGTCAATTCAACATTATAAATCTTGCGCGATAGCATGAATGTGTAACAAGTCATCTAATTTGATATGCAAAGTATAACAAACAACAGTCGCTATGTTATCACGAGCCAATTGTATTCGAGAAAGCCACCTGCACAAAAACTCACACCACCTCCCCGCACTTGGCGTCTTCCCCTCACGAAGACTTCTTTTCTACCGTATTTTATGGAATATTAGACACACTGTTTTCTTCGAAAAATTGCCTCCAAAATTCAGGTGCGTCTTACACTCGAAATTAGTATAAAAATGTTCGGTATTTGACTAAAATTCCTCCCAGTCTTAAAGATGGCCATATATTCGAAGCCGCGGATATTATCTCGCCCCAACTGCACTTCTACTAGCGCTTGATTTTTCAATCATATTTCTGTAAACTATAGCACTTTTCTGTATTTGCTAACAATATTTAATATTTTAAAAATTTTCAAACGATTTTTATAACATTATTAGACAATTTTGAAGTATTTATTTAAATATGCAAATCACAATATTATGACACTGTTGGACAATATTTGTGATACTGATATTTTCTCCACAGAGCATATTACATAGTCTATGATTTTTGTATCACTGTTTTGTGTGTATCGCTGGTTGGATCAGCATTAGGGATGATCTAACGTAGTGGAGTGATAATGATACTAAGTGTACACCCATTTTAATAAACGTTTGGTAATTTTAATATTATTCATATTTTTTAACATAGATTTGGGCATTTATTGTAAATATTGGTCATTTAAATTTTATAGCGACCTATAGTAATCGAGGATGATAATCGATATGTGGTCCGATTGAGGGTTATCGCTGATCTGTAAACTCTGGCGCATGTGCACTGTTGTTCTAAGGACTTTGAAAACATTTCTCACGGGTTTAAGTGCAGTTTTTTCCATTATCTATATCTGACAACATTGGATTCAACTGGCAGCAACAGTGCACCGATGCGACGAACATAAGTTGCGGGGATTCACAATCTTGCTAGCACTGTCTCGATCCCTCCCCGCCATCACAAATCCTGAACACTGTCTAGTCTATGATGCGTCATTTCATTCTACGGTGCCGGCGAAATTGAACACATGGCTGTTTGATGAAACCCAACATGAATTCACGCCGAAGGGGATCTTTAAAAGACATACAATCAAACAAGTGTATCAGTGAATAAAACAGTTTTGGTCTAGAGTGAGAGAAAACATTATTGTTAAATATTTCAAGAAGTGCGGCGTAAGTAACGCTCTAGAGACAGTGAACATCATCTTGTATATGAAGAGGACAACGATGACGAAGAAGAAGAAGAAGAAGAAGAAGAAAGTTCAGATGACGATTCTCGGGGATTTTAAAGGTCAGAACGGTTTTATAAACTAAGATTTTTTTAGTCTGGCTTTGCAATCTAGTAATAAAAATGGTAAAAATGTTTTTTTTTCTAAAGTGCATAAACATTAAGGTGCGTCTTATAGTCCGTAAAATATGGTATGGGACAACTGGATGTTATAGCTTTTGCGTGTGTGTGAGTGAGAGAGATAGTTAGATAGAGATAAAGGAATAAAAACAGAGGAGAGACGATTGTTTGCGCATGTAATATAATGTTGTGTGATATCCATACATTAGCATTGTATGTCTTAATTAGTTTATTTACAGTGTGGTCATCTTACCTCAATATTAATTTTGATTTGTTCTTGCACATGCTTCAAAACAATTCTGTTTTATCTTGTACAAGCTGACGATAAAACAGAATTGTTTTGAAACCTGTCCAAGAACAAATCAACATTAATATTGAGGTAAGATGATCACACTGTAAATAAACTAATTAAAATAACCTCAAAATATCACTTCCTAAAATTAAATATTGTATGTCTTATTTATTATTGTTTAATAAATGTGAAAAAAAAACATAATTGGATGATAGATACGTAATAAGATGAACAGACAAACTGAGAAAATATGTAATGTTTACATTTATACTGTATTTTAATTAAGACCAGCAATAGACTCTGGAGTATGGACGACACCAAGATCATACTTGATAATGTAATTGTCCTTTGCCGGTTCATTTACAACAGGCTGCATTGTTTTTATTTACATCATGTAAACACTCACAATGGAAAGGCTTGACCTTCGCCATTCACGTTAAACCGTCTGACTCAAAGCATGCATTAGAGACGTATCACATGATTTCTAGAGCGCGTTAGTTCTCAAGGTCACGGCAGCATTTGTACCCCAGTAATGGACTTGCTGATGTTGAGTCCTAGGAAGTGAAACCCTTTTCTTGATTAACTGACTATACCGTACAAAGAAGTACATGGGCGCGCGGATACAAGCTCTCCATAGGTCCCTACTCTGAGGTATTATTTTGTAATCATTCCCCGTATAATTGAACTACCTCAAAATCATGGTTAATGTTATTCTCCAACTTCATTCTCGGTCCTAACTACTGGGCTCTTTCCCTCTGGTATTAAGACAAAAAGTGTACTTGCCCCTTTTTCATTCTCCATTAGTACCACTTTACCTGTTCATCGCAGTATACTAAACTTTCGAATTACAACTAGTTGAACATTAATAAAATTCAATTGAGGTGAATACTCATAAAGTAGAATATTAAATAACTCAGCAGGTACCGTCGTCCTCAACTAAGTTATTTTTTTAACTGTAGGCTTTTAAGAAATCGGCTTCCATCTTCAGCAGAAAGCTGTGCGCTACTGATTTTTTAAACAGGAAGCCTTTCAGTAACCGGGTTCCATCTTCAGCAGAAGGGTAAGGTTGCAAAGATCGAAGCCTTATTCCTTGTAGTCTTCTAACAATCCCTCTCCACAGCAACTCTTATTTTTCTACTTTTTTTCACAGTAGCATCTGCCCGCCCCTGGAATTCCCTCCTTCAAGATAATAGTGGTTACCATACACTTGACACTTTAAATCACGTTTATAATTGCTTGTTAAATCAGTAGTTATTTTTTCTCACAGTTAAATTTATTCTATGCCATTATTATTGTTAATTTCATTTTCTGCCTTGTAGATTTTATATCACATTCGTTAAATATAGAATAAATCAACATATACTGTAGATGATAATTTAATTAAAGGTATACTATGTAATTATAATGATAATGATGTTGATGATGACGATGATGATGATAATTTATGTTTATTATAATTTGGATGTCCACCGCTGAGGTCTCGAGGTAGCATGCTGCCTTGTCACGCAGCGGGCCCGGATTCGATTCCCGGTCGGGACAAGCTTCCTGGGTGAGGTTTTTTTCGGGGTTTTTCCTCACCTGCAAGACGAATGTTAGGAAGCTTAGGGCCCAATAGCCCCCGAAAATCATCCGGTCATCATCATCATCATCATCATCCTTTTCATTATCATCACAATCCTTCACCGGTGTGGAAAGCAACGGGAAGCTACCACATCTGTAATTCCCTAGTAAAGCTGCAAATCATAGGATGAAAATGCTATGATTGCAGTGAAAGACCTGCCCTCGGGCAGAATTACTATGGGTGGATAATTTGTATATGAGACTCATTACTGGAAATTTTATATGAATCTAGTGGCAGACAAGGCCTTAAGACTTTACTCCTGCCAGGTAAAATAAAACTATTAGGACGGTGGATTAGTGGTTATACTCCTTGCCTCTGGTCCCGAGGGTCGCGGGTTCAAACCCGGCCGGGGTCGATGGATTTTTTAGGATGGAAAAATCCAAGGAGCAATTCCTCCGGGAGGTACTTTAAACCGTGAATCCCGAGTCTGAAGATTTTCAGGCTCGTAAAGATTCTTAAGCCTGAATGAAGGCCTCTAAGCAAAATTTACTGAATTTTACCGTCCTAGTACTACCTTGGTTTCCTAGATGTCAGTATGAGGCGGGAACGCTGACCACGGATCACTCAAATGACATCTATACGAAAACAAGTGTAACTAAATTAGTATGGTTCAAATTCTTCCCTATAGGGGGAGAGCGCCTAAATCTCTGTTAAGGGTAACATGGGCTTACAAGTAAGTATTATCGAGGAGCCTAGGAGTAAAATAACGTGTGTGTAAATTTATAAGTTAGGTTTTTAGTTTGAAACGTGTTTCTGTGTTATGTAATAGATTATACGAATTAGCTCATCATGTTAATTAATTATTCAACTTAAATGGACAATATAGTGAACATTGTGTTAACTTTTAAATTAAACTTTTTAAAAATCTAAAACTAAACTAAACTCCATGGCGTGATAGGCCTAGAAGGCCATTGGGCCTGCCAGCCGGCTGCTGGCCTCACATGTACATATGTGTTAATTACAGAAGTAGACTGTCATTCAGGCAGTGTAGAGGTGACATGTAGGCAGCATGTTGAGTCCCCCAGACGTTATAATTGATTATCGCAACCTGTAGCCACTACTTATTGTAGCTAAACAAATTTCACATGATGCTGGGTGGACACCGATCCCATTTTGACCGAAATTCCATGAGAAAATTTCTTCCCCCATGGTGACTCGAACTAGCGCTCTGCGCCAAGGTATCTTGCCCTATCCACTTGGCTACGGCGCCGAACAAATATATATATATATATACATCCATAGTAATTCTGCCCGAGGGCAGGTCTTTCACTGCAATCATAGCATTTTCATGCTATGCTTTGCAGCTTTACTAGGGAATTGTAGGTGTGGTAGCTTCCCGTTGCTTTCCACACCGGTGAAGGATGATGATGATGAGATGATAATCATAAGGATGATGATGATGAGATGATAATGATAAGGATGATGATGATGGCCATATGATTTCGGGGACCGTTCGGGCCTTAAAGTTTTCCTGACATTTGTCTTACAGGTGAGGAAAAACCCCGACAAAAACCTCACCCAGAAAAACTGCCCCGACCGGGAATCGAACCCGGGCCCGCTGTGTGACAAGGCAGCACGCTATCTCGTGACCACAGCGGTGGCCTTGTCACGCAGCGGGCCCGGGTTCGATTACCGGTAGGGACAGGCTCCTGAGTGAGGTTTTTTCGGGATTTTTCCTCACCTGTAAAACAAATGTCAGGAAGGTTATGGCCCAACGGTCCCCGAAAATCATCCGGCCATCATCATCATCCTTATCATTATCATCATCATCTTTCACCGGTGTGGAAAGCAACGGGAAGCTACCACACATATAATTCCCTAGTAAAGCCGAAAAGCATAGCATGAAAATGATATGATTGTAATGAAAGAACTGCCCTCAGGCAAAATTACTGTAGAATAGAATATATATATATATATATATATATATGTGTGTGTGTGTGTGTGTGGTGTGGTGTGTGAAAAGAAAAATGAATGCTTGAGTCGGGATTTGAACCCGAGTCTTTAAACTCTGTACGTTTAGCGCTCTAACGACCTGAGCTACCTAAGTATACCAATTCAAAGATACATTTCTCTATATATGAAATATTCTCAATTCACACAAGAGGTAGCGGAAATTCGTTCCAACTGACATCTAGTGACTAACATAACAATTAAGCAAATTTTTAAAGAGAATATTTACTTTATAGCAGTAAGCTTTATATATTTAGATGTTATAACAGTATTTTTGATATTTGACAATGAAGGCAAATATGATATGAAAAGAAAAATGAATGCTTGAGTCGGGATTTGATCCCGAATCTCTAGTAAACTCTGTACGATTAGCGCTCTAACGACCTGAGCTACCCAAGTGTTCCAATTCAATTAAATTTCAAATATTTATAACTATAACGCGCTAGCAACATATGACTTTGGTCATGCCTGCTGAAAACATATGAAAACTGACATAGTTCACTAAAATGGACTAGGCCAGTGAAAATATTAACATAAGCTGTAGTAGCTAATCTTATAATATCCATATGAATATAAGAATAGTTTTTTAAACTGGATGCAGTGTTCTAATTATTCTATTTAAGGGGTAATGACGTGTATATAACCTCTCCTACCAAATTCTCATCCTCACCTTCCCATGGTACAACCCGTTTTCACAAACGAGGCTCTGAGGACCGAGTCACGGCGGTATAACCGTTCCATCGGGTACTGAGTAAATGCGGTATCCTAATGTCTGTCCAGAGACTAAAAGGTAGCAGCCCTACCACTGGACTACTTAGCGTCGGGCCAGCAACCCGACCTAAGGAACTTCAACTTTACTTATAAGTCTCAACACGATCAATCTGCAGGAAGAGGAAGACCAGGACGTCCACTCAATAGACTTTTGGATAGTGTTTCTCTCGAGGCCGAAACAGGTCAACAAAGGCCTAAATTCGTGAATGATGATGATGATGATGATGATGAAGTATACCTACACAAAATTAAAATATAAAATTATGCAATATTCACTTGAAAGGTCCGTCTCCTCAACTAAATTAATTATTTAAATGTAGCGCTTTCGGGACTTGTCCCATCATCGGCAGGATTCAAAACTGGTGTTTCACTGAAGATTTGGTAGAGGGGGTTGCATAACTATGTAAAACACGTTATCCATGAAGGACATCGCATTTTAAATATTGAAAACACCCTAACAGTAATGCACGGAGAAAATAATCCAGCGAAGGTAAACGTACTCGAAGAGATGGAAATCATGAAAGCAGCTCACAACAACGACAATCTGATAAACGAAAACGAACCCAATACAAGTAACCCCCTGTACCAGATCTTCAGTGAAACACCAGTTTTGGATCCTGCCGACGATGGGACAAGTCCCGAAAGCGCTACAGTTAAATAATTAAGTTGAGGAGACGGACCTTTCAGGTGAATATTCCATAATTTTATATTTTAATTTTGGTCCACCGCTGTGGTCTCGGGGTAGCGTGCTGCCTTGTCACGCAGCGGGCCCGGGTTCGATCCCCGGTCGGGACAGTTTTTCTGGGTGATGTTTTTACCGGGTTTTTCCTCACCTGTGAGACAAATGTCAGGAAAACTTTAAGGCCCAAATGGTTCCCGAAATCATATGGCCATCGCAATCATCATCATTCATATTCATCTTAGGTTAAGCTTAGGATTAGGGACTCTCCTGGCGCACCATTATCATCATCATCACCCATCATATCATCGGGGCAACGTAACCCCGCCTTCCAGGCGCTCCAATCTCAAAAGTGGGTTACAAGTACGCCATGCCAGGAGAGAAACCAGGAATGTCGAAAGACAAACCTGGGGCATTTGAAAAAAAAAAATAATTGAATAATACCTCAACGGAACACATCATGAATCTTATAAAAGTTGAATATACCTACACAGTATACAATATCTCTATTTGGTGATGTGAAAACAAAATATTTGATGTTTTAAATTTACTAGCTTAAATTATGTTAACTTTAATGGAACAAAGACCAGGGAAGAAATTCGGTTTTTCTGAAAGAGAAGACAGGATGTAATAGAGATACATATTCACAACACTAATAGTAAGGATATATTAGAAATTGAGTCAAAATTGAGAGATTATAATCGCTGATTGTGCCTGTCAGGAATTGATATGAGAAGAGGAACGCTAATCCCGAACAAGGAAACATCTAGAAGGGATTTAGCGTTTATGTATTTTGTAATTATGCCTTTCCGACAACCTGTCACTTAAGTGAATTTTCTGTTTATGCAAATATTAATTTTAGTCGTGACATTTTATATCGAGAGGAATTTTTTTATTGCCGTCTCTCGTTTGAAGAGCAGCGCCATTTCTTCCCCTTGAGTAATAAGAAAACTCATTTCCTCCTCATCAACGTGGCGTTCCTTGGCTTAAAGCTGAATTTTAACACCTTAAGTGTTGAAATTCAAATTTACGTTCTTCGCACCATAAAAACACAAGACGAAAAGCTGGTTATGATGAGAGAATGTTTACTCTCACAGTTATTGTCTATTTGATAGACGTCAAAACATAATTATATAATAGTTTTTTTTACATTTTTCTCTTACTTGATCACAGTAAAATTAAATAATTTTAATTGTGTTAAGTATATGCAGTCAGCCCATGTGGCGTTGTCGATAGTGTCCATTGGTCGTGGTGAATTAGTCGTTACTATCCTAAGCTCTGGTCTCCAAGTTCGCAGGTTTTCACTCGGGATTGGGTTCAAGGACTCTTAAGGCCTAAAACACTGAGTATTGCTTCCCTCGGAAATTAAGTAAACCTTAGGTCCCTTGCACTAGGTTTACGGTATTAAAATTCTTGAGCTGAAATAAATGAGACATCGAGAAAAAATTACCCATTCACGATCAGATTTGAATTATGATGAACTGAGTTGTTAAAGATCTAATGGTTATATGCCTTTCGAGTCTCCATGGGGGAAGAAATTTTCTCATGGTATTTCGGCCATGTATGGGACCGGTGCCCACCCAGCATCGCGAGGCCATTGAGTAGCTACAATAAGTAGCGGTTCCTGGTTTGAGGAACCAGCTATAACGGCTGGGGGACTCGACATGCTAACCACATGTCACCCCTACACTGGCTGGTTGATCATCTACCTCTGTGATTGACACATGGGGATGTGAAGGGCCAGCAGCCGGCTGGTAAAAGGGCAACCGCTGAAAAGTGGAAAGACCCTCAATCGGATCGGAGAAAAAATTACCCATTCACGATCAGATTTGAATTATGATGAACTGAGTTGTTAAAGATCTAATGGTTATATGCCTTGCCTCAAGTCCCGAGGGTAGTGGGTTTAAACCCGGGCGGAGTTGATGAATTTTTATAATGGAAAAATTCAAGGAACAATTCTCTGCCGTGGGACCCCGAGTCTGAAGATATTTCAAGCATGTAAAATAACCTTAAGCCTGATATGTCACTGATTAAAATTTAACCGACTTTTCTTCATCCAGGTAATACGTTAGTTGCCTACTAGATGTCCTTTGAGGCGACATGCTGACAACATGCCACTCAGAACATGTGTAGGGAAATAAGCGTAACTAATTCAGATTGGACACGAAACCACTGAATGGGAGATCAGGGCCCAACTTGGGTTATAAGAATCACAGGAAGGAAGAAGAAAGGAAGTTTAAGGGTCACATTATATAAAATAATGGATTTTCATTCCATGGTCGATTCCTTGCGGGTGAGAGTTTTAAATTTATGTCATATACCTGGATTTTCGGCCTTTGTCTTATTAAATTATTTGAGACTACTCCGACATCATAATAACAAAAAATTCAAAGAAAACCCCACTATGTATATGTTTAGTGTCTGGTTGAAAACTGTTTATTCTTAAAATGTTAAAATAAGTTCCCATATATCAGCCTTCCTGAACTAAATTAATTTCTGTTAAAAAAAACTTCAATAACTTAAAACCATGCAGCCTTTCAGAAACACGTACCAAAAGACGTGCCGAAGATGAAACATGTTTCTTAAAGGCCTAAATGGTTTTAACTACTTGAAGTTAAACAGAAGTTCATTTTAATTGAGGGTGAATCATATATCAGCTACTCATTTATTAGAAATAAAAATATTAGAGAGGAAACTATAAGTACAACCACTTCTTCAACAAATAGAAGAACACAGGAGCAATTGGAAGGAGCATCTGCAAAGAATGACAGGGGTTAGGATACCAAAGATGGCACTGGTGTATAATCCTGTAGAATGAAGATCGGTGGGAAGACCAATAAAGCGTTTGGCTGAACAGATGTGAGATCGGAACAGGCAAAGACCTAATCCGTGAAGGATGATGATGATGCTGATGATGACGATGATGATGAGGTACTCATCTTAATATTTTTAACATTTTAGTACATAATCTCAACGGCGATTTACAATGAATTTTATAGATATTGGTACTTTTTCCTTAGTGAAGGCGACATGTCAAGCTGCTGCTTTGTAAGTCCCATGTAGGGCGCAATTCCTACAGGGAAGGAAAGGAGGTAAAACGAAGATAAACAGATGAGGCATATATATATATATATATATTATTTAATTAATTTATTTAACCTGGTGGAGTTAAGGACATGTGCCTTCTCTTCCATTCAGCAGGACAAACAAATATTAACTAACTTATAACCTCACTGGCACTATCGAACCCATAGGTTCGTAGCCGCGCGGACATAAGCGCTCCATACATCCCTATCCTAAGATAATGTTTTCCAATAATTTCCTGTATAATCTACTTCCCTCATATCATACTTAATGTTTTTCTCCCACCTCATTCTTGATCTACCAATTGGGCGTTTTTCCCTCTCGTTTTCCTACGAGAAGCTTCTATTCATGTCTTTCATTCCCAATTTGTGCCACATGTCCTGTCCATCGCAGTCTACGAGACTTAACTTCTTATTATATCTGGCTTTCTATAAAACCATATATTTCACTGTTATGTAGTCTTCTCCATTCATCTGTCTGTTCATCTCTCTTTGGTCTCAAATACTCGTAATCTCCTTTCCTCCCTTAAAGTGAGAGTCCACGTTTCGCATCCATACAATATAACTGGTAGAATAATATTTTTATATATATTCAGATTAACGTTTTTGAGAGGAGTTGGGAAGTCAAGAATCTCTGTAATGCATAATAGCACGCATTTCCAGAATTGAGCCAATGTTTAATTTCTTTTTTGCATCTCATTTCTATTTGTGATTATTGTTCGTAGGTATTCCTCAAAATTTCTCTCATTTGCCATTAGCTCCCATTTCCATTATATGATGTATTTCTATGTGTGACCATATATTTAGTTTTATTGATATTTACTTCGAGTCCCAATTTTTACTGTTACTCAATAGTGTGTGCGAGTTCTCTCTTCACTATCGGCCAATAGTACTATATCATGAGCATGAACTAACAGATTATTAATACCATTGAGCTGTAGGCCTTCTTCTTCCTCTAAATATTTGATAGCATGCTCTAGTTCAAAATTAAATAGTAGAGGGGATAGTGCTTCTCCTTGCTTCGAACCATTGTAGATTTTAAAAGTATCTGAAAACTGTTTGCCTACACGCACCCTACTCCTTTTGCCATTTAGACACATTCGTATAAGTCTAACTTTTAGGAATTCCAACTCCAGCAGGATACTATATAACTTCTCCCTCTTAATTGAATCGTATGCATTTTTTAAAGTCTACATACAGTTGAATATAACAATCACAATTAACTGTAATATTAAGTAGTAAATGAAGATTTGATCAATAAGATAATATCTATTATATTACAACCATGTTAATGATAGTAAAAATTAAGACTAAAAATAGTAATAAAATTAATTGAAGCAAGAAAAATTAACTTGTTGGTAGACTGTCCCTGTCTGATGTATATAAAAAAACTAAGAAATATAATGAGATATAGAAATATTATATTATGATGCGAGGTTCGAAAGTGGTTTTTATAGAATGAAGGAAAATGTTTAAAAACCGAGCGATAGCGAGGTTTTTATTTCCGAGAACATCTTCTGTAAAACACTTTAAGTATGCGCTGTACATTATTTTTTTGCACGGTGGTGTTTTCAAAATAATAAATAAAGTGAAATAATAACATCTTTGTTGGAAATATTTGCGTTCACTATAAACAACTGACTAACGTTAACAGTGTGGCAATGTTTATTAGCTGAAATTACAGGAGGCCGTGGAACGAATTGGCTATAAAATGGCGGCAAGCACGTATTTATTGTTATATTGTTTCAAATAAAGTTCAGTTAATTTAAAATGTAGCGATTTATTTGATATAATGTATATTAACACTACCTTTTGGATTTTTTTGTATATACATTGTACGTGGTATAAATAGAGGGCAGTGGTTCAATTTCCCATACGCGTGTTTGTAATATGTAATATTAAAATATAGTTATTTTATTAGAGTAGTTATTTATGTTGGCAACCCGAAATGTAGAAAATGTTGAACTTTCAATCATGGTCGTCATTGCTGTAAGTACGACAAAACGCACTATCGCGCAAGAAATATAATACATAATACACAATGTGATGAAGAGGGATATAAAGGACAATGTGCTGACGGGATCGAGTGTCAGGGTTGTGTGTGTCGGATAGTCTAATGAAGCAGTGTGATAAATAATTAGGCGATGATGTGTAAAGTATTTTATAGAGAAGGGATAGGGAATGGACAGTCCTACGATCTCTTAGACGAAGCCACGATAATTGTTCCAGGGACAGTGTAACATAGTAACATTTGCGAATACCACAAATAAAACGTGCGCAAGATTTATGAACAGTTGAAGTCTTTGAATGAAAATAGTATTTAAGTCTGTAAAAAGAGTATCACATTAATCAAAATGTGGCATCGCAAGTGTTTCTATTAACATTTTCCTGGAGAGTGAACGGCAAACAATTTCTTACGCGATTATTAATGAATGTATCATTTAGAAGACTATTTACATGTCTGGTTTTTTAGTGTATTCCAATTTAGGTTGTTGTCAATAAATACTACTAGAATTTTTACTGTCTCACTATAAGGGATTTGAACTCAAATAAGTGACACATGCGAGACTGTGTTTAAATTAATTGTAGCTAAAAGTTTCTGGTGACCCATAATTATTGATATGACTCTGTTCTTGAGAAATGTTCTCTTTCATTGAAGCATATTTTGTTAAGGAACATATGGACTGAGACGCTTCGTTTCAGTGCTAGATGGATCTTACAGGAAGAGATTGAAGGAAACGAATAAACACTCCTTTCATTCCATTCATTACTACTACCGCTTGGTTTGTTTACTTCCGGAGCTCAGTAGCATTCGGATCCTATTACAGCAAGTTTGTTTACATCCATTGGTACGATCTGTTGGATAGGTAGGGGCTGGCACGCTCGCCTGACCTGATCTGCCTAGATTTATTTTTGTGGGGCTACATAAAGGCAATAGTTTATGAAACCGACATTGACTCAGAAGATGATCTTGTAGCACGCATTGAGAGCGCAGCTGAAATTAGGGAAAACCCTGGCATCTTTGAATGGATTCGACAAAGTATGGCACATTGATGCACTGTTGTCTGGATGTCAATAGACGTGTGTTCCAGCACTTGTTGTGTTGGGACAATAAACTGGATCCATCCTGACAATGCAACACTGGAGTGAGTGTTTGTTGTATTTATTATCATTTTAGAATTAAGTACGTTTTGTTTTGCTTGTCTGTAAAGTATTGGATTAACACGCAGAATATGTGACACAGAATGACAGAATGTCTAATTCTCTTATTTAAGATCCTACATACCTCGATTCCCAATTATTTATCATACCGTTTCCAGTATCTATCCTCAAACCATAATTTAAATACAAGATCACAACATAGTCTCTTGCTTAATATACCGCAACATAGGACATCACATCACTCCATGTCATGTACCATCTTCACTTCTCACAACTGGAATTCTCTACCACAAGAAATAAGGGGCTGCCGGAAATTGGCATGTTTTAAAAGAAATCTAAATTTATATTTGCTCTAAACTCGACTTCATTTTTATTATTATTATTATTATTATTATTATTATTATTATTATTATTATTATTATTATCGTATCAATATTGTTATTACCCTATAAAATGTTGTTTGTACATGAAATTTACATTGCTACTTTCATTGTATCTTTAACTGTTTATAATTAGTATAGTGTATATCTATATATATATATATTTGTCAAATATTTATTTGTATTTGTGCTGGTTGAGTGGAAGAGAGGGCCGTATGCCCTTAACTCTGCCAGAATAAATAAAGTATATTATTATTATTATTATTATTATTATTATTATTATTATATATAATAGATATTTGCACGTACCTACTTCCTTCCATCCCTTCCTCTGACACCCTTCGAAACGTTATAGCCTATACGTTCCTTAACAAAATATGCTTCAATGAAGGTTAACTATCTGCTCCCAAAGTTTGTCGGTCTAATTTAGAAACATCCTGTATATTTTCTGTTTTTCTATTATAGCAGGACCAGAAGCCAATTGGGTAACTAGGACGGTCGAATTACTTTATACGAGGGCCAGTCTTTTCTGTTAACCTATTTTAAATGGCCTCGTGACCAATTGGTCAACGTCCCTGTTTACATAGAAATAGGACAATTTCGATTTTCCGTTTTTTGACATCCAGATTTTTTGTTAATATAATTGTTCGCATTCTGTCGGGGCCTGGAGGGTTAGATTGTGCGTATGCGTGCTTATGTGTAAAAAATAGGTAAAAAATGAAAAAATCGAAATATTATTGCATTATCAGAATCCATGCAAATAATATACCTCGAAACTCGTGGATGCAAGAAATAAGAACTGGAATGAGAACAAGAAGTCTGGAGGAAATTGAGTGGATGGATAGAGACGAGTGGACAAGCAAAATAAAACTTCAGGCACATAAATATGTGTAAACATTGAAAAACTGTAAATATGTAAATAAGTAAATAATAATAATTCAAACAAATATATTAGTAAACGGACTTACTCCCTATATTGATGACATTCTAGGAGATCATCAATGTGCATTTAGAAGAAACAGGTCTACAACAGATCAGATTTTCACTATAAGACAGTTTTTAGAAAGGAAAATGGGATATAATGGTATTGTTACATCAACTATATGTTATATTCAAAAAAGCATATGGTTCAATTAGAGGGAAAGTTATATAGTATCTGCTGGAGTTCGGAATTCCTAAAATAGACTTATACGAATGTGTCTAAATGGCACAAAGAGTAAGGTGCGTGTAGGCAAACAGTTTTCGGACACTTTTGAAATCCAGAATGGGTTTGAAGCAAGGAGATGCACTATCTCCTCTACTATTTAATTTGTACTAGAGCATGCCATTAAATCTTTAGAGAATAAGGAAGGCTTATAACTGAATGGTATTAATAAGCTGTTAGTTTATGCTGATGATGTAGTATTATTGGCCGATAGCGAGGAGATACTAAAGGACAACACGCACGCACTATTGAGTAACACTAAGAAATTAGGACTGGAAGTAAATATCAATAAAACTAAATATATGGTCACACGTAGAAATTCATTATATAATGGAAATGGACAGCTAATGACAAATGAGGGAAATTTTGAGGAAGTGCTGAATTCAAATACCTAGGAACAATAATCACAAATAGGAATCAAACATAGGCTGAATTCTGGAAATGTGTGCTATTATGCATTGCAGAGACTCTTGATGTCCCAACTCCTTTCAAAAAACGTTAAACTGAAAATATATAAAACTGTTATTCTACCAGTTATATTATATGGGTGCGAAACATGGACTCTTACTTTAAGGGAGGAAAGGAGATTACAAGTATTTGAGAATAAAGTACTTAGGAAGATTTTTGGACCAAAGAGAGATGAACAGACAGGTGAATGGAGAAGACTACATAACAATGAACTACATGGTCTTTATAGGAAGCCAGATATAATAAGAACAGTTAAGTCTCGTAGACTGCGATGGGCAGCACATGTTGCACGTATAGGGAATGA
The DNA here is from genome assembly GCA_030220185.1 of Diploptera punctata. Taxonomy (NCBI): domain Eukaryota; kingdom Metazoa; phylum Arthropoda; class Insecta; order Blattodea; family Blaberidae; genus Diploptera; species Diploptera punctata. Next base: position 40,637 of record JASPKZ010002894.1, read on the forward strand.
AAGACTTGCATGGAAGCTTCTTGTAGGAAAGCCAGAGGGAAAACGCCCAGTTGGTAGACCAAGAATGAGATGGGAGAATAATATTAATTATGATTTGAGGGAAGTAGATTATACAGGGAATGATTGGAAAACATAGCTCAGGATAGGGATGTATGGAGAGCGTATGTCGGCGCGGCCATGAACCTACGGGTTCGATAGTGCCAGTGAGTAAGTATAATAATAATAATATTTATTTATATTAGGTCTACTGACATCGTTCGTTACTTCGTCTACATGATTAGTTTTCTTCTTCGATATGTTTGAAGTAATTTCCTCAATTTCTTTAAGATGCATTTTGTTAGATTTGCTTACTCGTGGATATGGAACTCATATCGCCGAAGTGGAAGGTAGGGACTCTATCGAATGCGTCATGGCGACGGATAAAATTGAAGTCGCATGATGGTATCCGGCATATTTAAAGTTTTAATAATTGTAAAACAGTACCTGATTTCTCAGTTGCTCTCAATTATTTGCAGTGTTGTTTTATAGGAGGCCTTTCGATAACTTGTTTCATCTTCTGTTTAAATGAAAGCAGAATATGATACATAAGATATCGAAGTGCCTGGCATAAAACAACACTGCAAATTATTGTGGAGGACTGAGAAATCAGGTACTGTTTCACAATTATTAAAACTTTAACACAGTAACCTCAACAGAGTTTCGTAATGTGTTTTAAAACATTCATCCGGCATAGCCTATTTGTTATGTCTTACTTATTACTATCTCTCCTATATGTTGGATATTGTACTGTCTCGTATTCTGGATTCTTATGTGTTGAATTCTGCCTTTGTTATTCATTTTTTACTAGTACATTCACTTCTATTTGTCTCTATTGTGGGAGAAAATTAGCGATTGTTTACAGGTAAAACGTAATATAAGCAGTTGGCATTCGCTATTTGGTTAAAATTAAAACAAATATTATAGTACAGTATATCCTATTAAAGGTATATTTGTCCTTTATAGGAACAAATGTTTAGTGATTGGATATGAGCTTGATTCGGTCATACCGTCTTTACGCGCAGTCTTTCAGCGCTCAGAGCTTCTCTTTAAAGTCTTCTTCATATCCTTTCTGAGAAAATGCGTTGAATGTTTTTCTTCCTTTATCTTGCATTTAATATCCCAGCTTTGGGGCAGACATTTCTTTTGTTTTATCCATCCTTTGACGTCCAAACCACTTGTGTCTTTCCTCTATCTTGTATTTTTAATATTTCTTCACGCCACCAGTATTTTCTCTGAAGTTGCTTTTCTTCACTTTTATTAAATCGAATAAACAAGTACAGATATAAAGAAACATGCGAGGACAGAGTTTTTGGTACATCAGTGCAATAGCATTTGGCATGGGATGAATTTTCAAAACTAAAGGTGACAGCTTTTTAATACGGTATTACATTATTAAAAATAAACTAAGTACCCAGGAAAAACGATTTATTTACTATAATTGTTCGATTTCTACATAAACATGAACTTGCAAGGTGCGTTGTTAAGGTGGCCATTTTGTTATTTGTTGATCCATCCTAACTCTTTCTTTAGGCACATTTCATTCGAAGGGCAAACGATATTGGACGTGTACTCTAGTTTTCAATATATCGAAACTAAAACTGTCTAAATACTTCATATATGAGGAGAAGCTGCATAGTTTTTTTTCATTGTATAAATATCTCCATATCAACTGAAACTGAAGTAACCGGTTACTATATTTTGCAAAGTTATTTACAAAGGTCAAGATTAAAATTACTGTTCAATATGGTTTGAATTGAAAAATAATACGTTCTTGTCGCATTCATAACATTTTATACATAGTAATTTAATGTATAACTAACTAACTTACTGGCACTATCGAAACCCCATAGGTTCATGGCTGGACGGATATAGGCTCTTCATACATTCCTGTCCTGAACTATTGTGTTCCAATAATCCCCTGTAAAATCTGTTTCTCAAATGATGGTTAACGTTATTCTCCCACCTCATTCTTGATCTACCCTACTGATCACTTTCCATCTGGTTTTCCTACAAGAAGTTTCCGTGCCCCTCTTTCATTCCCTATTCGTACCACATGTCCTGCTCATCGCAGTCTACGAGATTTAGCTGCTATTATGTCTGGTTTTGTCCACCACTTTGGTCTCGTGGTAGCGTGCTGGCTTGTCACGTAGCGGGCCCGGGTTCGATTCCCGGTCGGGACAGGCTCCTGGGTGATATTTTTTTTATTATGTTTTTCCTTAGCTGTAAGACATGTCAGGATGCTTAGGGCCCAATGGTCCCCGAAAATCATCCGGCCATCATCATCATCATCATCATCATCCTTATGATCATCATTATCCATAACAGATGTGGAAAGGAACGGGAAGCTATCACACCTATAACTCCTTAGCAAAGCTACAAAGCATAGCATGAAAATGCTATTTTTTTTTTTGATCTTACTAATTTAAGATTATTTAGCCTGGTGGAGTTAAGGCCATGTGGCCTTCTCTTCCACTCACCAGGACAAACATATATTACATAAAAATATAACAATCTTAATTAACTCTAATATTAAACACTAAGTAAAAATTTGATCAAAAGATAATATCTAATATACATATTACGATCTATAATACAACCAGTTAATATTAGTTAAAATTAAGACTAAAACTAATAATAAAATGTATACAAGCAAGACATATTAAATTGTCCCTGTCTAGTGTATATAAAAAACAGGAAAATAATGAGATATAGAAAACTATTTTACGATTATACAATATTTAAAACAAAACAAATAAAAATATTTGTTATTCTTAATATTATTTACATAAATAATTAAATATATTAATATTGCTAAAAGAATACTATCAGTGAGGTGTATAAGTCAGTTTGTTATTAAATACTTCTTTAGTTTGTTTTTGAAGGATGTTATATGAATTGCAGTGAAAGACCTACCCTCGGGCAGAATTACTATAGAATAGAATATCTGGTTTCCCATAAAATTCATGTAGCTCACTGTTATGTAGTCTTCACCATTCACCTGTCTGTTCATATCTCATTTGTCCAAACATTTTCATAAGAATTATACTCAAATACTCGTAATATTTCCTCCTACTTGAAGAAAGAGTCCATGTTTCGCATCCATATAATTTAACTAGGAGAATAATGGGTTTATATATTTCAGGGACTTCACAAGCACTGATATGTGTTGTCCACAAATCCTGAGTAAAGCAGCGGCATTCTTCATCTGTCGCTCTGTCGACAAATCCTACTTTCACGTCCTCGTCCTGACCCCTGTAGCTAACGGGAGAGGGCGAAGGCGAGAGCTAGCGCCTTAAGTAGATCCTTGAGCTATGGGAGCATACCCAGACAGAAAAGCATGCAAGTCCTTGAAGCATAAAATTGGCAGACCCACCACAAGACTTACCCAGCCACGGATTGGTTATCCGTGTTGGGGACGTATTAGGCCTACATTACTCGAAAAACTACAATGGAAGAGTTAGGTCGACTTCATCGCCGTTGGACAGTTCAGTTCCAGTTGTGTTTTTGGCACAACAAGAAGAAGAAAAAGATTTTTAAGAGAAGTTTGGGCATGAGTCCCTGTATTGTATTATATTATGCATTTCCAGAATTGAGCCTATGTTTAATTTCTCTGTGTTCCTCATTCTTCTTAGTAATTAAGTTCCTTACTTACTTACTTACTCACTGGCACTATCGAACCCGTAGGTTCATGGCCGCGCGGACATAAGCTCTCCATACATCCCTATCCTCAACTAATGCTTTCCAATCATTTCCTGTATAATCTACTTCCCTCAAATCATAATTAATGTTATTCTCCCGCCTCATTTTTGGCCTACCAACTGGGCGTTTTCCCTCTGGCTTTCCTACAAGAAGCTTCCATGCACGTCTTTCATTCCCCATACGTGCAACATGTCCTGCCCATCGCAGTCTACGAGACTTAACTGTTCTAGGTATTTGAATTCAGCCACTTATTTAAAATTCCCCTCATTTGTCATTAATTGTCCATTTCAATTATATAATGAATTTATATGTGTAACCATATATTTAGTTTTATTGATGTTTAGTTCCACCCCCAGTTCTTATTGTTACCCAATATTAGTGCGCGTGTTGGCCCATAGCATCTCCTAAGTATCTCCTAATATTAGTATATGATCAGCAAAAACTATCAACATATTAATACCATTGAGTTGTAGGCCATCTTCATCATTTAATGATCTGATGGAATGCTACATGGTAATATGTAAAACTTCAGTTAAAAAATGTAGGAGGAAGTAATAAGTTAGTAATAAACATTGTATAGTATTGACCGGCGAGAATCTTGATCTGTCTGTGACTACTTGCGATGCATGTCACGTTGAATATTTAACGTAGGAGTGAATAAAGCTGCGAGTTCTTCTGCACTTCAGACCTAAATCGCAAAAATATTACTCGTTGTAGAGAATTAAGAATATGTAAGTATGCCGACACACGTATATTTGGTTGCATGTGAAGTAAGCCTTAATTTTAGGTTACAGGTTCTTTTCATATTCCAGTGAGAGAAGAGTGACTTATTTTTGACTATTTAACTCATGCCCCAAATGGGAGTCAATGACTTATCACACTTCAATGATTTTTTATTTACAACCAATCACAGTCGTATTTCGCTAGAATTTACCAACTAAAGTTTATCATTCTGAATAGGTCATAGCATTATTTTGCAGTGACTGACTCTGCAAGAAATACGGCTACCAGATTGTATAGCCTATATAGTGCATGAACGTCAACACATACCGCATGCGGGAGTTAATATAAAACATGTGTAGCAATTGATTATACCAATAAAAAATAAACCACTGTTTGCACTTTCTTAAATGTATTTTTTCCCAGAAAAATATAATTGTCATATTACAGCATAGGACATCAGAAATGAATTAATATACAGTTTGATGTGTTTCTTTTTTTTCCATTAGAGCGATTTCTTACAATATTGCGTTCCTTAGGCAATAAATAATATGATCTGGTTGCAGTGATGAACAAAAGAAACAAATGAAGCGTACCAATAGTTTCTCGTTTGTTTTCAAACATCACCGTTTACATTAAATATATAAATATTTTAAATAATTATATTTAAATAATCATTTGCGAATAAGTAAACAGCTTAATTTTATTCGTTATATAGTCCTAACAAATGCCACTCTTGATTTACAAATTCTCTAGTTAAATTCACTCCTCACTTCGTGAGTCGTGAATTTATCGATAATTTGGAAATCACTGGTGGCATTACTTATGATAATTAGAAAGTGATGTTGTGTTGTGTACTAAAACAATTTTATTTTAGAGTAGACTATGTTTCATTTACGTACTTATATTTGGTCGACAAATGGAACATTATAGTACCGTAATATTTATAAAAACGTACATAACTTTCTCCAACATACGAATAAACATGGCGAAGTTAATTAGTAAGTTATTTCACTATAAAAAATAAGTTACCATAAAATAATAAGTTCCTACCACAGTACTTAATTCATTACAATAGGCCTACTAATAACTAAGTCTCACTGGTACTCTCGGTTCATAGCCGCGCGAACATGAGCTATCAACACATGCCGATGCCTATACTTTCCAATTATCCCCTGTTTAATCTACTTACTTCAAAAATTGTTAACGTTATTCTCCCACCTCATTCTTAGTTTACCACCTGGCCGTTTTCCCTTCTGGTTTTCCTACAAGAAGGTTTTATGACCCTCTTCGTTTGGGCCACAAGTCTTGCCCATATCTAGTCCTGCCCATCACAGTCTACGAGACTTAACTGTTCTTATTATATCTGGCTTCCTATACAGCTCATGTAGCTCGCTGTTATGTAGTCTTCTCCATTCGCCTGTCTGTTCATCTCTCTTGGTCCAAAATTTTCCTAAGAGCTTTATTCTCAAATACTCGTAATATTTTTCTCCTCCCTTAAAATAAGAGCCCATGTTGCGCATCCATATAACAGAACTGGGCTGATAACAGTATTACATATTTTCAATTTAATGATTTTTAGAGAAGTTGGGACTATAAGATTTGGCTACTAAAATATTCTAATAATATATATGCACTTTTGATTCAGTTTTAAGTTTGTTTTTTCAATTGACTGTATTGCCTGAATAAATTAATGTGTGTATTTCTTACAAGTCTATCTATCTTCGGGTTTTTACAGCTGCTGCCGTCTTCCCGTGCCAAACCTCCAAAGCCTACGGTCTTGGGCATCTTCGATGCTTAGCCCTCTAGCTGCATTACTGTCTTCATGTTTTCCTTCCATGTTAACCTTGGTCTTCCTCTTTTCTTCTTTCTGTTAGGATGCCATTCATATAGTTGCTTCGGCCATCGCTCATCTTCCATTCTTAAAACATGTCCTAACCACTTTAATTCCTTTTCCTCAATTCTTTCAATTATGCTTTCTTCTGCTTCCATTTTGTTTCTAATTTCCTTATTTGTGACACTTCTAATTTAGACTTTCTGGCACTTCTTCGTAAATAATCCATTTCTAGAGCTATTAGTCTATTCTTGTAGTACTTATTGATTGTCCATACCTCACTTCCGTACATTGCTACAGATTCCACCAATGTTTTACCAATATATTTTTTTGTGTCTTTCCAAATATGCTTATCCCACCATATGGAATTTAATGATGATATTATTTTGCTACTCAATTCAATTCTATGTTTTATGTTCTCTTTGCCTATACCTTCGATGTTATCCATAATCATTCCCAAATATTTAGTTTGTTTCACTTGCTTTATTTGGATTCCATCTTCCAATACTAAGTTTTCTCTTTCATTGCTATTATTGCCAGATATTCTGTTTTTTGTAAATTTACTGTGAGACCCCATGATTCATATGTGCTTTTCAACCTTTTTATCATGAATTCCATATCAAAATTGTCTTTCTTACAAGTAACATTAAGAAAAGCAGACTATCCATAATGGATATATCTGGAATGTTACTTTTGTTCATAGTTTACATTAAAATAGTCTCATACATTCAAAATTATTACAAACATGACAATTCATTCTGAGCGTATCTTAGGGTTTACTTTTGTATTGTTTGGAATACGTATGTTACGTGTAAAATTAATTGTTAAAAAGTGATGCAATTCGACACAATATAAGTACAAAAATTACACAGGGCAACAATGATTTCATTGCCTGGAACTTCTGAACATTTCTAGGGAGAAACGTACCTACAGAATCCAGATTTGTTCTCAGAAAAATCCTATCACGTCACATTTTCTCGGAAATTAATAGTTTACGAATTTCCATCATATGCAATTTTCAGAAAAATCTTGTTTCACAATACCTGAAAATTTATGTTTAAGTCTAATTTTGTTTCTAGGGTGAAACTTACCCACAGAATCCAGATTTGATCTCAGAATAATCCTATCACATCATATTCCTCAGAAATTGTAGTTATGGCCCTACTGAATGGATACTTTTTATTAATGCGTCAAAACGCAGTTTGAAATGTGTCCTCCTAAATTTTGGGAATTTATATGCTTCACTTCCAGTTGGTTACTCAGTGATTCACAAAGACTCTTATGAAAATCTGGAAATACTGTTGACCAAGACAAAATATGAAGAACGTGAATGGCAAGTCTGTGGAGATTTCAAAGTTATCTCACTCTTCTTGGGTAAACAATTAGTTTATACAAAATATCTATGTTCATTTGCGAGTGGGACAGTCGGGCAAAGGCACACCATTGGATTTAAAAGGAATGGACTTATATTGTATCATTTTTTGGGATTCTTGAATTTATCCATTCTTTTTACACGATCTAGCCAGCTTGTTGAGTTTTCTTCTACTGATACTACTTCTAATTGTTTTAAAAATTCTTCATTCTTTTTCGATCTAAAAGAGTGTATCCTGCTGTCCTTCTAAGAAAGTTCATTTCCGTTGCTTTGATTCTGCTCCTGTCTCTTTATTCTTAATATTCATATCTCACTTCCATATAAAAGGGAGGGCAATACTAAAATGCCATATTTTTATTCTTGTGGATTTTTATACGAATTTAGCTTTTAATGTATTATTTATTATTCCTACGATTTGTATAAATTTGGCGATTTCCTTGTACACATCTTTTTCATTTTGATAAGATATTTCACCACCTAAATAGTTAAATGTTTAATTGTTCTCTGCATTGGTCTTGTGTATTATCTTACCTCTGATGGGTCTTCTCCTAAGAATGACATTACTTTTGAATCTTGTACTGAAATTTCCATCCAAAACTCTTTTAATATTTCATTTATTGCATGTAGTCATATTTGTAAGTAATTCTCTGAATTAGAAATTATATCTTGACCATCTGCGAAGAGTAGGGTATTTAATGTTAAGATACTGGTTATTATGATTCCTGATGTATAGATTTGCGCCGCGCGATCCTACCTTTTTATATAACATTGAGTTTGAAAGTTTTGAGTGACTATATCCACATTGCTTTGCCCGGGCCCTAGAAGCATAGATTAATCCATCTTTCCTTTATAAATTACTTAACATATAGTACTGAATGCTAAACAGTATTATAATCGCGGAAGCTAGAAGGAAAAATGGGATTAATTTGGCTTGAGAAAGCTTTAGAAAATATCAATTCGAAATAGCAGCTATTGTCATGACTAGCTACACAATCAGTAAACATACGTTAACTAAAAAGTTTTAATGGAAATCATTAGGTCATTGAAATACAAATAATTCAACAAAATTTTATCTTCTTGGCCGTTGAAGAAAATATATGAATGAAATATATAAATTAACAAATTCGGTCATCAATAATTCAAAAGTGCGTCCACCGCTGTGGTCTCTGGGGTAGCGTGCTGCCTTGTCACGCAGCGGGCCCGGGTTCGATCCCCGGTCGGGACAGTTTTTCAGGGTGAGTTTTTATCGGGGTTTTTCCTCACCTGTAAGACAAATGTCAGGAAAACTTTAAGGCGCAAACGGTCCCCGAAATCATATGGCCATCGCAATCATCATCATTCATATTCATCTTAGGTTAAGCTTAGGATTAGGGACTCTCCTGGCGCACCATTATCATCATCATCACCCATCATATCATTGGGGCAACGTAACCCGCCTTCCAGGCGCCCCCAACCTCAGAAGTGGGTTACAAGTACGCCATGCCAGGAGAGAACCAGGAATGTCGAAAGACAAACCTGGGGCATTTGAAAAAAAAAATCAAAAGTCAATAATATCAGCATCATCATAGTACATTCACGAATTTAGGCCATGTTGTTGACCTGTTTCGGCCTCAAGAGAAACACCATCCAAAAGTCTTTTGAGTGGACGTCCTGGTCTTTTTCTTCCTGCAGGTTGATATCTTAACATTTGTTTGGGTATTCTGTGATCTTCCATTCGATGAACATGTATAATAATAATAATAGTAATAATAATAATAATAATAATAATAATAATAATCATAATAATAATAAACATACATACATATACACACCAATCCAGTCCAGCCAAGGGCTAGGGTTCACAATCCTGTTTGCCCTTCCCTGGCTTATGGGACTGATGAAACCAAAGAGCTCCCTCGAGCTACCGTCGACCTGACCATGACGATCTTAAAGTTGATGCTGACCCTGATACTAACTTGCACAGCTTATTTGAGGCTTTCGATAACGAGGGGAAGATACGCAGTCACACGCAGCGCATAAAGGAGGAAGGGGGGAGGTACGTAGGAGAGAGGACAACGAAGACTGGAATTTTGGCACTGTTCTATAACATCACTGTAGAGAGAAGACACGATGACGTAGTTGTTACGACCGAAAAAGTGATTTCGGTTACAGATAGATTCCATTTAGAAATGATTCAATCCATGTAAATATTAAATAGTGATATTGGATAGAACTCCATTATTAACATTTTTTCGGATATACCATAATTTATTTTGACATTAATTTTATTGTCGTGTAGATTTATATTATATCTTGCAATAAAAAATTTGGCGTATTTTTGTCTCGTAATATGTCAAAAAAGTCTCTTCGAAGTTTGTCAAAAGCTTTTAAAAATCTATAAAAGCTATATAAGTATCTAAATGAAATTCTCTTCTTTTTTTTAGAAATAATAGATGCTGAATAATGGGTCTGTACATAATTTTCCTATTCTAAAGCCATTTTGACATTCCAGATGGAAGGTTTCAACATTTTATTTTAGTTTTAGTTTAATATTCTGCTATTATTTTATAGCAAGTATTGAGGATACTGATCCCTCTATAATTAATAACGTTCTATTTATATATGGGGAACAGTTTTACTATTTTTCAATTGTTCCTGTAGAGTGGCTGTTCGATATATTCTATTTAAGAATCTTTAATCTTTCTTGAATATAACCTTCTGTATATTTATACAATTCTGAATTTAGGTTGTCTTCCGCCGAGTGATTTGCTATTTTTCATCTTCCTTAATACTTATTGTAGTTTTTCCGTGTTTTTTTGGTCCCAATATTTTGACTCAAAAGTAGTTTTGTAGAAATCTAAAAATGTTTTTATGTTGGAGCAAGGGTTTATTTTGGCTGATTCTTTTATTCCTATATTCATGTATTTTAAAATGTTATAGTATTGGGGATTTATTTAATAGGTGTCCGGTTCTAAAAAATAAATAAACTCTTTCCGTGATTATCTGTGACATTTTCTATTTCTCTTGTTATTATCACCCTCTTAGGCTTATAACTATTTCATCGTTTACAGATTTAACAAACGTGTTATCTAATTAAGCCATAAATTGGCAAAACCTGGGGGAAAACTCTATTTTTTCGTGTCCGTTATTTAAATGTGACGGACCGCAGTGAAACGAAATCTTGTATAATTGTTATTATGTTATATTGTATAATTCGACACACATTTCAGTAAATTCTTCTCCTTACTTTTTTCCGTTTTATTAAAGATGACAAATAAATTAAACCAATTGATTTAGGATACATTGTCAATGTAAGGGTTAATAATAATAGGTCCCTTTACATGAAATTAACTAACGACAGCAGAGTTCATAACAATACAATCATAATTTATCAAAGACCGCGTACTATTTCCGTCAAGTGAGAATTGAGATTTCCAACCGGTGCGGAGATGTAGTACATTTGCCACTGTTATAAGTAGATAGACTAAGAAATATATATTTTATTTAGTAAATTCATATTAAAACAGATTTTTATTTTGTTATTTCATATTAGAACAGATGTTAAAATATGAATGACAGGAAATATGAATAATGATATTTGAGGGCAAGTTATGTAGGATATCTAACAGTATATTTCTAAAAATAGCTGGCTATATGTAGCTTGTTCAGATACAGAAGCAGAATCAGAGAGAAAACTAGACTATGGATAGTATAAAATACCAGAGACATAGGACCCTCGGTCTTTTTCCACTATGAAGTTTCATCATGAGTTAAGACTGCACCATTTTTCTTAATAAGTTTTTGTGCTTTAACATGATTCAAATAGTTCAATCTTCAAGGATTAATTAAAAACTTTAAAACTATGGATTAGAACTAAGTTAATTGAGAACAATATATCCTTAAGGTTAGATCGAAATGGGCTTGGTTCCCACCAAAGTCCTCTTGCTATCTCTCTCTCTCTCTATCTATCTATCTATCTATCTTGTTCTGCCCTTAGGAAATCACATAGATAAGTTAGAGTAAGTTTTAGGTTTAATAGAATTTTGTGCTAATTTACTAAACAGTTTGAAAATATGGTAATTAAGATTTAAGTATTTACTTCATGTGTCACAACTACCCTTAGTCATTCTCCAGCCTTATTCAGCTCGGTGAATCCCACTTCCGTTATTATCACCACGCTACCTGTCCTCCGAAGAATACCTTGCAAATTCCCATTTAAGCCTTTTCGAATAGATTTAATTGCAACAGCCGCCGGTTTTAAGTGCCATGGACCAAAAATAGGAAAAACATCTCGCTTGATTCACATGTTCGTTCGTTACTCAGGATGCCGCGACAGTGAGAGAACATGCTCGCTCAAGTTAAATCTGCACGCGGAATATATGTTATGGAACGTGCTGTCCATTCTCATCCTTCTCTATGTTACCACTTCCTGTCCATTGTATTGTGTTATTTTCTTGGAGGGGAGCTACTACTGCGCCTTTTAATGATCCAACACTTGCAGCAGACGTTGGCAAATAAATAATCCGACACAAATGTTACTACTTGGGAATGAGTTGTCCCTCCTTTGCCTTCCTCATTACATGTTGTCATGTATTGTGTTGTGTGGCTGTTAATAGACAGATGACAAACACTGCGATTTTAAATTATCTGAAACCTTCGGCAGTCGTCGATTAAATGAATGATTTGACCACAATGTAATGATTTTTCACATGTGTTTAAGTATTCTCGCTTCCATAGAGAAATAGTTTGGCATCATTACCGCTAGCACATTTCCCCTCTAGCTTTGCAGACGTAACTTGGTAATACACGAGATGTCTCTAGAGCGATATATATATATATATGTATATATATATGTTATATTGCAGATTTTCGCGGATATAAGTATGAATATGAAAGTTTTCTTGGGTTTTCCGCGTCTTAGATTCAAGTTCGGCTTCTGGTCAATGATTCCGACGTTTCGGCATGATCCCACATGCCATTATCAAGGAATGATAAGTTCGAGTCACAGGTTTAGGTCTTATATAATAAAATACATAGAGTTTTCGCTGTGGTCCGTTTCCGAAGACGTACACCCATCCAAGGTTTAGTTCTTTCTTCTTTCTTTCCAAGTATTAGGCCAAGGCCTGTTACGATCCTATAGAAAATTTTCCCTCCAGCGTTTCATAGGACGGCCCAGTGATCTTCGTCCTCTTGGTATATAATTATAAACAGCTTTGGGGATCCGATTTGAACTCATTCTTTCAAGATGGTGTTTCCAATTTAGTGGTACTGTTAATACATTCCAAAATTGGCCGTAGTCTTCAATTCTTTTAAGATATCGGTGTTCCTTTTCCGATCCCATCTGGTGTAACCCGCTGTTCTGCGCATGAATCTCATTTCACAAGCCGTTATTCTGCTTCATGTTGTTTTTTTAGTGCTCACTACCATAGGTCCAACACTGGTCTAGCCAAAGTGTTATATAAAACGTAATCTGGTGTTTTTTTGTACACGGGATGGTTTCATAACTTGATTAATAATTCCTAAACTTTTATTATAACTAGTAACTTTTCAGGGATAGGCCTATCCTTTTCATCCCAGATAGAGAGATAATATCCAAGATATTTAAATTGATTAGATCTCTCTAAAATTTTATTCTGGAGACAGATTTTACTTTGTATGGGGTCCTTCCCATGAAATGCCATAATTTTAGTTTTGTTAATTAATATTTCCATATAAATTTGGCACCTATTTTTTGTAAATTATAAATTGATCGTTGCCAAATCATTTTCGGAAAGTGCCAGAAGAGCTAAATCGTCTGCAAAAAGAATAGCATCGACTTGAGGTTCCTATTGATGGGTATATATCCTCGTGTGTTTTCCTCCATTCATTTATTAATTTATTCATGTATATAATGAAAAGCACCGGTGAAAGTCCACATCCCTGTCTTACTCCAGTGTTGATCTTTTTCCAAGAAGATAATTTGCCATCTTGTTTAACAGAGATTTCATTATCTTTATAGATGTTGAAGATATTAGTAATATATTGTTGTGGAACGTTTATCATCAGCTAAAAATTTGTAGTAATATATATTTCTGTCTACTTTGTCAAAGCCTTTATGAAGTCAACGAAGGCAATAGAGTTTCTATATTGAATTCCTTGTGCTTTTCTATTAGTAGTTTTAGAGTAAAGAATCCATCTGTACAATATCTACCCTTTCTGAATCCATTCTATCTTCTCCAATTATATTTTCATAAATTTTCCTCAATTTATTCTTAACTATATTAGTATAAATTTTTATATCCAGAGTTCAACAAGCTAATTCCACGATAGTTATCTTTGATTTGGCGACTTCCTTTTTTGAAGATTGGTATTACAATGGATTTGTTCCAGTTTTGTGGTGGTTCTTGTCCTTCCCATATCATATTGAGGAGAATAAGAAATCTGTCTAAAAAATTTTTAGTTGAAAATTTAAATAATTCTTGATTAATGTGGTCTTCTCCGGAGCTTTGTTACTTTTTAATGATTTAACATCATCAGTTAATTCATCTAAAGAAATTTGTTACAAAGGCAGTGTTATTAGAGATTGGTATTAGTAATAAATCATCCTTTTGTGTCCATAAATGATGAAAGTAGTTAAGCCAAGATTCTTTAGATATACAATTTAAATGTGCATTTTCTCTTGAATCATTATTTAAATTTTTTAAAACTTTATATATTTTTGGTTGAGGCCTAGTGATATCATTTTCCAAAAATGAGACAAATTGTTCCCAGCTTTGTCTATGTTTTTGCGAACTTCAATTTTAGCTATGGCTCTCTTCCTATGATACTCTACTTTATCTTCATCTTTTTTTGTAGACAGAATTTTTTGTATGCTTCACGTTTATCATCAATTACTTTTGATGTTTTCATCCCATATCCGTAGTCCTTTTTTTCGATTCCATTTAGTTTTGATACCCAGGCTTTCATTTGGTGCTTGTGTCAAAATACTTTGTAGAGCAAGCCATTCTTCTTCAATATTTTCGCCAACCGGTGTTTCTTGAACTAGACGATCTAATCTGCATTTGTTAGCCAGGTAATAGTGGGATCTCGGAAAAGGCTTACTTTATAAGTATAGTCCACTTTTTCAAATTTTACATTATTAATTTTATTTTTATTTTCAATCTCGGTGGCATACGAATTGGACAAACAAGTAAGTAATGGTCTGATTCGATTTCAGGTCTCTGTAAACTCTTGTATCAAGAACTTTAGATGCTAATTTTTTATACATATAGCATAGTCATTATTGATTTAAGACCCCTGGCTTCCCATGTATATTTGTGACTATCCTTGTGGTTAAATACTGAGTTCATTATTGTAAATTGATTAAACATGACAAAATCAATTAACCGTAAGCCATTTCTATTACAGGTTTGCTCTCCATATGGTCCTATATATGTATCAAATTAGTATTACCAATTCTGGCAAGTCTTATCGAGGTTTAGTTCTTATGTAGTTAAATACCTTTAGTTTTCAGTGTGGTCGTTTCCGAAGGTTTAGTTCTTATGTAGTTAACCTTTTGAACGCCATGCCCGGCGTACGCCGATGAGAGTGCGTGTACAGCGGTACGCCACGCCCGGCAGGCTCCGGTTTTCAATCTTATTATTTTAAATTTTTTTTCCCGAAGTTTTTACTTCAATAAACTAAAATTATTTTTCGTTCTGTGTTTGTACATCCTTTCTTAGCAATACTTTGCACATCCCTTACAGAATAACGGTACAGGCTGGTTGTAAATCGGTTTTTCTAAAGAGGGTGTACATTCATGTTTCAAGGCCTTTTTTTTTTGCTATGGAATATTGCAATTTCAGAATTTTCTCTTTATTTATTTTTTTTTTAGTTGAAAAGATACTTGGCCAAGGGGTAGTTCGTGCTTAGGAATACAGTGATTATGTCTCGAAGTTGACGAAAATACAATACGCGATTTTAATGTGTCAGTTTTATCAGAAGATGAGAGTGACAGTAACAGTTCATCAAATGGTTATTCGTTTGACGAATGTGATAGTAGTCCTGTTTCTAAGAGAATATTATTACAATCTAAGCCTGTAAATAGTAAAGCAAGTGATGTAGAACTAAAGAACAGTGTGTGACTGACAGTCGTGGGCGTGTCGCGACAGTCGAAACACGTGGCATAGAACAGCTGTTTGACTGGAACTGATTCGAACCCAGGACCATAAAAAATGTTCAACAATATTTTAATATTATAAGTGTTTAGTGATAATACCATCAACATTATTCAGTAGAATAAATGTTTTAGTGATAGTTGATAACAAATTTCAATAAAAACACCGTGCTGAATTCGAACCTGGGATCTTTACAAGTGGAAGCAACACTGCCTAACCTTCAAATAAATGTATAATAGTGAGTTTAAATTAAATTTAGCATGGCATGTAGACAGTTAAATATACTTTAATAGGTTTATATTATATAGTATGGCGTAGTACTTTCTTTAAATTTAAAAAACTGGCACCCACAGCCCAGCTGGCAAAAGGGAAACTCGGCAGTCAAAAGGTTAAACATCTTCAGTTTTTCAGTGTAGTCCTTTTCGGAAGCCGTACACCTTCCAAGCGTCGACCACACTCCATGTTGCCCAACCGTGGTTTTCTTTCATATCTTGTTCGCTGTTCTGGGGATGACATGGTGGGCAGCGAGAGCAGTATACACACACATATATATATATAGGGGGGCTGAGGCTAATTGGGATTTCGGATCCTTGATCTGGTCAAAAACCCTGATGGAACTGATTAATTTAACTCTGGGGTGAATTTCAGTGAAGCCCGGAGAGGTCTAACTTAGCCAATCCACTCTCCTCACCTCCAAGAGTTGGGGCCCCTCGGGACCTTCTTAAGATCTTTTAAGATTTTAAGATGCAAAAGAGAGAGAGTGGGGTGTGGAAGAAACGGGAAGCTACCACACCTATATATATCCCTAGTAAAGCTGCAAACAAGGCATGATGAGTCTTTCCACGGTAAAAGACTCCGGACGTAAATTATCCCCCCATTCGGATGTCCGGGAGGGGGTAACTGCGGAAGGAAACATCATGCAGCCAAAACAACAGAGGAAAAGAAGATTAAGGATTGGAGCCTGGAATGTGAGAACTCTTTTGCAAGCCGGGAAACTGGAAAATTTGAAGGAAAGAGAATGAGAAGAAACAAAGTGGATGTGATGGGGAATATCAGAAGTGAGGGTGGGAACAAAGTGGTGAATTAGCGAGTGATGAATTTAGAATGTTATATTCCAGTGGTGATTCTAAAGGAAATCATGGTGTCGGTTGTAGTCTTAGGACCACGTGTGAAAGAGAAGTGCTATCAGTGCGTTATGTGGATAATCGGATGATAATGGTGAGGTTACAAGGGGAAAAGTGGACTTGGTGATAATGCAAATTTACATGCCCCATAGTGGGTTAGCAGATGAAGAAGTGGAGGAAAGATATGACAAGATAGAAGAGATTGTTGAGAAAGAGAAGAAGGGGGCATGTGTTATCCTAATGGGTGACTGGAATGCCCTAGTTGGGAAGGACAGGATGGAAGTACAGTTGGGGAAGATATGGATTAGGAAAAAGGGAATGAGAGAGGCGAATCACTGGGTGAGTTTCTGTAAAAGGAATTCAATGATAATTGAAAATAAAATGTTTCAACAGCATAAAAGAAGAAGATACACCTGGATAGCCCTATGGACAGCAAACGAT
>JASPKZ010002895.1:0-69849 GCA_030220185.1 Diploptera punctata
ATTATTTTTTTTTTTTTCTGATAGCGAAACGAACCCTTACAGTTCCGGGACCGTTTGGAATACGTTAAAATTAATATGTTGAGATACTTACAGTCATTTGAAAAGATTTATGTGAAACATAGGGACATTATTAATTGATATTGTTAATTAAAATAATTAAAAACAACATGGCAAGAGAAAGAGAGAGAGCGTAGAATAATTCACACAAGGGGAACAATAGGTTTTTGAACATCCATATCTTGTACGAATTTTATGTGCTATGGTTATCTTAAAGTATTAAGAGTTTTGTTGATGCACCAGGATTGAATGGCAATTTTCCGTGGCAAATACATAACAAATATGTTTGCGGGATTCAAGGTATGTGGGTTTGAGATGCACTTGATAAATATGGAAATATTTAGGCACATAAAATTAGTATTTTACTTATTAGGAGGAGTTAGTTTAAAACATTGGCATGGATCGTTTCTGCATGCGTTGCAAAATATATTAAATATGGAGATTAAATAAATAAACGGACTGTGTCACTCCTATGTTGGCAATACTAAATGTCAAGTCGAAATCATACCGACGTGTTTAAATTAGTGGAAAATGACAGGTCATATGTATACATATGTATATATATATATATATATATATATATATATATATTTATGTAGCATATATGAACTAATTTACGGGGTAACTACAGGGTATTGTTGAGAAAATATTTAGAGAAAGGAGTCTCGGGTTCGAACCCTGGTGACTAGCTTTACAAGATGGCGGCTGGAGTGAAGGCTAGGTTTTGGAAAGGTCGGAAAAACAGTACAATAAGTTTCACATACGGTGACTACCAGTTGTTTTTTTATTAGATTTCTTGTCCGAGAACGGTAAGCCGGAGTGTTGAAAATTAGTTATAATACAAGTATATTCCTAGCAGGAATGTTAAGAGATGTCCGAGGAATATTTAGTTTGAAATATGTCCCCGTATGCGAGGCTATCTAACGGGATTTTGATAAAGATTCTGAAAATTTTCCAACTTGAATGAGGGAGTCACACTTCAAAATAATTCGCTCTGCAGTATACATGTTACCGAATCATCAGATCAAATATCCAAAATCATAAAGAGTATCAAAATTTTTTTTTTTAAACAGATTGATCTGGCAACACGTGTAATGTGTTGGCTAGGATGTCGTCACTAGAAGTCCTGGATTCGAACTCAGGAAAAGTGTATTCATATTTGGTTAATCTCTCCAGACTAGCGCCAGTGTAAAAATTTATTCGAGGTTATTGGAACTTGAACTCGTAAATTATTTTCCATTTTTTACAAGTCAGGAATATTTAGCATTTGTCGGGAGTGAATTGGAAATTTTCCGCAACTCGTATAACAAATTTATCGAAGGAAAATATGGAAGTATGGAACTTAGATTCTTTTACAGATTAAACAACAAAATTATTTAAAATAAAATAATAGTGGCTCAGGGAACTCAGTTTCCTTTACAAAAATAAATAATTAACTTAGATAAAATCTTGGATTCAACGGAGTTTACTTAAAGTGTAACTTATAATAGACCTAATTATACTTGGATGGGAAACTTGTAGCGGGCACTACATCAGATTGGATCTCGTAACGGTGTATTGAAAATAGATTCTGAAATCTTTCCACAACTGTTACAAGGTATGTCAGCTGATGGTTCGAACTAGGACACATATTTGCCGCATAACGTCCTTATGAATTAGAAACAGAAGAATATAAATAATCTATCTTATCGAATCGGTCGATGAACGTAATACGCGGTGAATTTATTAAATAATGGGTTGGATACAGGATGGGCTAGCATCTAGTGATGAATTATGATTTAAATGATGTTGATTCATAAGATAGTTAGTACTGCTGAGGGAACCTTGATGCTGACCATTCTTATAATTCTCTGTCCGAGTAAACGACCTTGCCCGCATGAGACTAAGCATTTAATTAAATAATAATAGAACATTATGTTTGGCAAAATAAACATACACTGATAGGCCCGAAGATGTTTAAAAAAAATATATATATATATATACTAGGAATCATACATATTCTATACCTTAACGATCGCAATGGAATTAATGATAGGAAATACCTAAAGTATATCACAAACAGTAACGTGCCTATATTTTTTTTATTTTAAAACATTAGGAAACATAAATAATCTTTTATATAAGTGTGGTGATAATTACGTCATTTTTAAAATCTCACTTCAGAAGGAAATAATAAAAAAAAATAATATCCACAAAAATAAATGAATAAATACATGGAATTGTCTATTGATCCTAACCCCAAGTGATATGATACTGCATAACCAGGGATATTTTTTTTTGAGTTTCTGTTGTGAATTAAGTCTTATGGTTATCTACATTATAATTTTTTTTTAATTTTCAACCGACTTTATACATTACTTAGGACTTTTGAGTAATTATTTGAAGACCCATATGGTGAATGGTGACTTGCAGTTTCCCCAGAGAGAGATTTTATGCAGTGAAGAGTTTGGATTAAATCAAGAGTGTCTAGTGTTTTAGGCATTATCGTTTAATGCGACTACATACTTAAAACAATATAATTTTGATTTTATGGTGGCAGCATTTGTAAAATTGTAAACTGTTCCGATAAATTTTATAATATTATTGGATTATTTAATTTCATAGTGAAGTGAGCAATCTAGTCGTAGATCTTTTAGACATTTTATTGTAGCAAGCGAAGTTGATAATTGAAACGTGGTGATAATGCCGGCGCACTGTAGGACCCTAGAACTCTGGAAATAATTTCTTGTCATTCAAGAGCAGTTTTCGAATATTTGAGGAGTGAAGTAGACTTAGTGGTTTAACTTAATCCGTAAACGCTCTATCATCATAAATAAATAACTTTCATTACACATATTCCAGATGAAGGGAATATATTGAGGAATAAGAACATGTGGGAAGTTAGAACTCAATTAATGAACGCCTTAATAATAATAAATAACCAATAAATAATGATAAAAATAATAATAAATAGAAACCTTACTAAAATAAGCTAACAATCTGTTAACTTAAACTAACTAATTTAAAGTAAAACATGGTAAATGAAACTAACTTAGGAAGCGAAGTAGATAATCTTATATCGCTGCAATAAATTAAACACCAAAGATTATGAGAACCACAAGTAAATATGGACCAACTACGAGTAATCTTAACAAAACTAATTGAATAATATTATAATTAAATAATTAATGAAAAAGCAGTTTTGGCAAGTATAAAGGAGCATCAGATTACGAAGACAGGTCATGAGGTAAAAGAGGATGACCGAGACTCAGTGAATAATCAACGGGCAATCTGAGCTATAAAAGAAAAACATGATAACTAATCGACCTAATAATGAAAGAAATGATAATAAAAAATAGTAATAATCATAATAATAATAATAAGAATAATAATAACCATAATAGCTATATTAATAAAAAAAATAAACAATGATAAAAAACAAAACATCAGTAATATTAATAAACAATAATATTAATAATAATAATAATAATAATAATAATAATAATAATAATAATAATAATAATAACAATAACAAAATAATCCACAGACAATTAATAAACAATAATAATAATAATAATGATAATAATAATAAAACTAGTAATAAATAAAAACTAATTGCAATAACAAATGATTAGCATGAGATGTTAAATCGATACTTAATGTAATAATTAATTATATGAGGAACACTCAGATTGAAGGACCAATTTGTTCATGATGATGATGATTAATTATATGAGGAACAATCAGATTGAAGGATTGCGGATAAATATTGAAGGACAAGGGCTAAAAAATCGTAACACTGAGATAACAGGTAGGACTAGCAGTAATCCTGGTATAGTATTTTAATAATAATCATAATAATAATAATAATAATAATAGTAATAACCTTAAGAACTACATTAATGAAAATAAACAATGATACCAAACATCAGTAATAACAATAAAAGTGAAGTCATACTGCATAATAATAATAATTCACAGGAAAAATTAATAAACAATAATAATAATAATAATAATAATAATAATACTAGTAAGAAATAAAAACTAATTGCAATAACATAATGATAAGCATAAAACGTTATATTAAAATAATAATTAATAGTAGGAGAAATCATTAGATTAAAGGATGGCGGATATTATTAAGAGGAAAGAGGTCTAAATGATCGTAATACTGAGATACCAGATAGGACTAGCAGTAATCCTTATATAGTATTTGAATAATAATAATTAATACCAGAAGTAAAGGAAGTAAACAACATGAAAGGAGTGACAAACAAACATCGACGAATAAAACCAGGAAGATAAAACTTTTAACATTAGTGAAGATCCTAAAACTTAATAAAAAAATATAATAATAATAAACCGCCCGAATAGTAAATAATAATAATAGTAATAATAATAATAATAATAATAATAATAATAATAATAATAATCATACTAATAACAATATTAACTATATTAATAATAATAATAATAATAATGATAATAATAATAATAAAAAGATAACAGACATCAGTAATAACAATAAACCTTAATGATCATACTAATAAAAATAAAATAAAATTACCAGTAATGATAAATGCAAATGATAATAATGAAACACAGTAAATTTAAAAACTACCATATAATAATAATAATAATATAATAATAATAAATAATAATAATAATAATAATAAATCGCGGTAAATTAATAAACCACACTAATAATGATGATTAAATAAGAGCGAACTACCAGAAATAAGACTTGTGTTTATGAATTAAAATGAAAGATAACGGAAAAAACCATCACATCTCATTTCCAGCAAATTAGGACTCATTTAAGTATGAATGGGTTCCGGGATAAAGTAGTAGGCTAGTTCGCGAGAAGATAACGTGGAAGCAGTCCAGATAGAGGCAAGAGTATGTTAAGCCTATAGCGGAAGACGAATGATAGGTTCAAATTAACAGCAGTTATGCCCAACCCGGAGGGTAGAAAATTATTTTAATATTGCAAGAAATAAGGAGTGACAACAGTTCAGATTAAGAAGGGAGGATGTGCATTATCCAACTTAGTTTAAAAAAAAACAAGTATTACAAGAGAACGAGAAGAGGGGCATGGGAACTTAGGAAAATTTTATAAACTTTTTTGAAACGCAATGAAGAATAGGACAAGCGTTGAAAGATTTCCCCAGAATTATCGAGTGACAAACATGCAGAAAATGATCGAAAAACAATTAATTTATTCCCATAGTAATTTAGAAGATGGAGGTTAGGATACTTCACAACACCGATAGTTTGGGTGTCTTAATCGATCTAGTGGAAAGTATTATCATATAAAATTTGGGATTTCAAGGGCTACACTGAATATATTCTTTCTAATGGAAATTACACACAACAATTATGATACTCGGCTGGTCATGACACTTGACTGAGGTGGCATATAGGAGGAAAACAGAAGAAAGAATCTGCGGCCGGGATCTCTCGCCTCTGTACACCTTGATAGCATATCAGTGGGACTAGTGATCAGTTGAGAATAGACACCACACACATGGGATTTGAAACTTATTTAAATAGTAAATGACCACTAGATCGCCTTAAGGCTCGCCCAGACTTGGGCCCACACTCACTCGGAACGCATATTCAGATAAAACGAACGAATAGACTGTAACCTATGTCAATCTTGGCTAAGCGATGTTAGGGAAATCGTCACAGAAAACCCAAAAGAAGTTAGAAGAGTAACAGAATCAGGATAGGCAGAAGGGAGGCATACTACTTCGAGGAGGCCTGGCCTACCGCTAGAGCCACTGGGTAGGGATTGCGAACAGCGACCCTTAGGAGGAAAACAGTGCACAGGCGAGAGAGACAGAGAAATAGTGAGGAGCTAGGGAGTGAACAGTTGGAAGGTGGGACACCCCCGTAATAAAAGGATCTGGAGTCACAGACCTCCTCGGTGATCCTGGGGCACTGACAATAGCAACCTTGCGACTTGGCACTGACGTTTAGGACCATGGAACAACAGCAGATAGAGAGTTAGGCATCGGAGAATGAATATTAAACGAGAACACGGATTCTCGAGGAAATAACTTAGTCAAACACCGGGTGATAAGAAAGGTGAGCAAGATACGAACCCTGTCACGGGAAATCGGATCAAATCCACCCCAATGACGAACCGTGGATTCGGTGAAGCCACCAGATATACAAGAACGAAAATTCTGAGCAACAGAATTAGAGACGGTGTGTCAGGAAGGACCAGGGCCACTGTTGACGGGAATGGAAACGCCTTGTCTCTACACTCTGTAGCCGAGCCCAAGAAATCTAGTCCACCATTGTGGAAGACGGGAACCCATTTTCCGCCTTCAAGACGCGCCCCGGCCGCTTCGCTGGCTCACCCACACACGATTAGCGAGACAGAAATCGCCGATTAGGAGGTGGGGGCGGGCATGACTAGGCCACCGTCGGCATGGGGGTATCGACGCATTTCCCGCCTTGAGGCTAGCGCCTAGAGAGATCCAGCCCCCTTTGGTGGGAATTGGGGGACCTTCCACATGCCTCGAGGCCGCAAGCCCAGTCATGGTCTGGGGCCCCCCAAGAAGCATGGTCAGGACCATCCAGAGTCATAATGATGCCAGGAAATCCGCCGGTGGTGAGAAAGCGGAAAGAATACCGCGAGTAAAGACGTACGCACGATAGAATATGGTTCTAACGGTAGATAACTAATACTAGCAAAATAACACCGAAACAACTGGCACTAGAGGGACAGAAGGAAAATTGGGAAACGCACATACATACGATTGTGCATCGACAGGTAGAGCCAAGAGGAACAGTTGACCTAGGATGGCAAGAGAAAAAGACGACTATAAACGAGAGTTAAACACTATGGTGGTGTCGAAATAAGCGGCATAAGCATCTAAAGTAAATAGAATCCTATGATACAAGCAGAACAGATAGGATAGTTCCGAGTGAAAGAAGAAGTAAGGAGGAAACCCTGGAGTAGGACTGGGTAATTATTTCAGAGTAAAAGAAAAAAATCGAACCCAATAAATGATGATTGTATGAAATGGGATCAAGGAAACCCCGGAGTAAGAAGTAAAAAAAAAGCAGTTTAATACATGTAGATCAAGAAACAATCAGGGAATAAAGTTACAAAACGTAAAATAAATGTATTAAAGTTCAACAAATCAGCTATGAGAATTTGCCATTCAAACTAACAGTTAGGTGAGGTAAGAGGTGAAGGTACACCGTTTCAGAAGTTAGGGCAGCAGAAGGGAGAATGAGGACAAGGACTCAGGTTAAGTAACATACTGTGACCTTCTAAATCGAATCCAGTAAGGGATTATGAGGTTAAACTCCTAAGTGGATTGATATATTAGCAGTACAGATCAGATAGTCCGGGAAAATTAAACCAATGAATAATGAAAACCTGAATCCCTGTCCAGACACAAGTAATTTAAAAATCATATCTCAATTAAAGAAAATTAAGACTAGCAAAGGGAGAGTTAAGGAATAGAGGCAGTATTCAGAAGTGGGAAAGGGAGGAAAAAAGAAGAATGCTCTACAAACTCAGGACCTAAGGGAAACGATGACGTAAATTCAGGATACGAGTATTAATTGGCGTTTGTAAGGGACATATTCGGCTTTGGTCAAGTAGCATTTACATGATAAAATAAGTGTAGTATATGTCTTTCCGGCTGATGTGAAGACGAGCGCACCCAGTCGAACCTAGGACTCTATTATAAAGAAAGGGACTAGATAAAACCCTTAGAATTAGGCAAAATTTAGGGCTGCTAAGTATAGCAAAATATCGACCGATCTAATTATGGAAATTATGTGTATATAGACACCTGAAGTAATGTCAAATTGAAAGTTTTAGGGAAGATACAAAAATTATTTAGAAACTGATATTTGTTGATGATGGCTATACACAGAATTGATAGGCATAAGAGCACTCTTTCCCGTTTTCCAGTTAAAAAAAAAATTGCAAAATACAAATTTTGTTGTTTGTAACATTGAGATATGACTAACTAGGAGTAAGTTTAGAGGAACTCAAACCTAGGAAAAATTATATATAAAAAAAAATGTACATGGATGTTCAAAAGAAAAAAAAAATTCGGGACATTTTGATTATAAGATAGGTGAGTCATCCCGATAAGCCCATAAGCATCAATGGTTTCATTTCAAAGGCCCAACTGAACCTATTAAGAATACATGGTGTAGACTCGTAGTAATTAAGAATAAACACAACTACAAAAAAAATCAAAGTAAACAAAAGAAGAACCATTAAGACAAGAAAAACACATTTTGGCACGAACAACGACTACACACATGTTAAGTCACCTAGGACATTCCCCACACCACGAAACTTGGACAGATCAGCTGATACCAGAAAAAAGGAGGAAGACAGGGTCTATGCGGGAACGACTTACTACATCAGGGATGGTCATTCAACATGGGAAATGTCCACCAGTCAATACGGTGCGACATGAGAGACCAAACAAATACCTTAACCATGTCAAACCAAACCTTTGCTAGTCCGTGGATCAGATAGTAAATCCCAACCAGTATTATACAGTGAGGAAAAAAATTGGATAATAAAACACACAAATCCTATTAAACCTATCCTCCGGATAATCCATGGCTCCTAAAGGAATTGCTGGTCTCGAGAACTTCAAAGGACAGACCCAGTATCCGGCATGGCTCTCTCCCGACTGAAGGAAGATACCATCACCGAACGTGGTCCCAGGCATCGGATTTCAAACAGGGATGCTGTAAGAGATCAACATGAGCTGCGGACATGCGCGGCGACAAACAAGAACATAGTGCTCAAGTATCTCGGTGGACGCGGCTAGTGGAAAAGCCGAGTGTTGTGAAGAAAGTGATAAGCTCAATTTAAATATTTTAGAAAAAAAATGATAATAAATAAAATTTTCGAATCTAAAGAAGTGTGCAACAGTAAATGAAAACAAAAACAAAAACAGCAAAGGAAAAAGGAGAGGGAATAAGAATATATAATTTGTGTTTCATGTATATCTTCTTGTTTCAGGTGCAGAGTGATAAGCTAATCCATTTTTTTCCCCCTGCTGTCTAGCATGTTTTTAACACCAAATGACCGTGTAGCAATAAGATGGAGTAGGTAAACGTCATATGTCAAATGTTCCATATAGAAAGGAGAACTTCGGTAAAATACGAGGAGAAAACGGATTAACTTAAGCACAATATTTCACCGTACATAATTATTTAAAGGGTATTCATGTTGCATTTCTTGTTGTACACTAGTATTTTGGACGGGGTCAAACTAGGGGAAAGGAAAAGGAGCTACACTGTAAGATCTAGGTAAGAAAAAAAAAAGATCTCTAGAGCATGGTGTGTGGTCAAACGAAATTTCAAGGAGATTTCATGGGGAACAACATACTATGGTTTATGATAACGGCCTGAAAAGGGTTTTTTTCTTTAAAAATTCCTTTGTCAGGTTTGAGGAAGGGGGAGTCTGTTATAAATAGGATAATTTAGGACTAGATATTTTAATTAATTATTTTAAATAGTATTAATATTATAGGTTTCATATTAGACAGAATATGTAATCAGATTTACCTTGACTAGTACAGTTAGGTCTATATCAAATCATATACAGTTACAGTTGAGGTTCTGGAAACATCCAAAAACGAAATATAGCCTAAGGATGAGAAGGTCAGGGTTTTCGCATTCCAAAAGACAGCCAGGACAAATGTACCGCTAGGGCCTATGAACTTACTATGCTTGGTGAAAGAGAGAGAGATTACAGTTAGGCCATCAGAGTGGGAGTCATATAAGCGAAAAGTGACTGAACGGGAGTGTTGTAGTTTTTGGAGCAGAGATGTGGTAAGTCTGCACATGTTGTTCTTAATAGGATAAAATGGGGGCCTTTATAATAAGATCAAGATGGATAGGTTTAGAAATAAATTTAAGTAGTATGAAGTAATGTGGGTTGTCTAGCCCGGTATGGGGCGAAGTTTCAACATACCGCGGTTTAACCTCTCTCTCTCTTTCCCTCGCCCCATGAATATGTATTAGAATAAGTTAGGCTAATTTATTTATTTGTAAGTAATTGTTCTTATAATTTTTAAATATAGATGGTTATTTAATTAGTTATTTATTTGTCTCGAATACCCTCTACTATAAAGTCATCAGCCATGCCGCTCGGCTAACGTAATCCGTAGGTAAATCACACTATCTTACCGTTCACTAGTAATCCATGTCCCAAAGGTCCTTTATGCCCTAAAATAGCTACCCTAGGTGTAACAATTCCTAACTGACATAAAACATTAGATTGCGTTATTTGGTAAGTTTTAGACACTTAATATCCTGCCTCGAAACTGGCAAAGGATTTGGATAGTTTGCTAGTATTACGTATTTTTCTAAATTGTACTATTTTCATCTATGGTGAAAATTTCGTGGCATCTGTGTTTGTATTTATAAAAGAATCTAAGTTGTCATAGGAAATTATCTTGCCCTCAATCTCGCCGTCTTACAGTATGAACTACCCTTACTTCAGCGAAAGCGAAAAGTTTTTTACGTATTTTCCATGTTAATTAAAGAATATAGTAGGCTACTAGGTTATCTTTATAAATCTCGGAGCCCCCCTAGTTTTTGCTCTTCGATTGGAGTTCGATATATGTATAGTATAGAATGTCACCTGTATTATAATTCCGTTAATAGTAATGCCTTGAAACAATTAAAAACATAATTCAACCCAAGAAAATTAAAGATCATCACTGCCACCTGTCTTTTCCTACAGATCCCCAATTCCAAAATATATGAGACCTAACTTTACTTTGATCCTAATAAAGTCACAACGATAAAATCAACACATGTTACTACAAATAAATAACTTAAATAATAAAAATCTGTAATAAAATTAATTAAACTACACACAAATAACAAAAAAAATAATAATTAGAATCAAAATTAATAATCATCGCACTGTTCGCCTAGTTTTTGCTATTATCAGAGTCCTGGGTTCGAACTCCATAATTTTTAAATGTCACCGCTGCCAGACAATATGTTACAGCCCGTCTCCTGTCAAGTGGTAGCATGATATAAAATATAGGCCGAGTACAATAAATGAGACGGGCTTAACATTAAAACAAGGTCAGGATTTACCTAACGTTGCAAGGGATAGCAAAAACTAAGGAATCAGAGGCATTCACATAACTAAAGTAAATATTTTAACAATAATACTATATTTAAAAGAAACAGATTAAAACAATAAGTAAAACAAGGTAAACAAACACCACTAGAAATTAATTAAAGAGATAAACAATATTATATCTTTAAATTTACTTCACTAAACCAATTTCCTCAATTGAATACTTAATGAACCTGAGCAAATAATAAACTATCTTTAATAAGTTAAATGTCTTTGACCGACTACGTTAGAAAACTGAGTTTATTCCAGCAAACCAAATGTATAAGACATATATTATTTATGTTAAGTCAAAATAAAGAAGCAGAATTACAAATGATTATTATAGGTGACATCCAAGTAGAGCTGGTTACAACTGCGTTGAGATCTCGTACGGGCTAGAGATCGCTAGCCACCGACGAGATGATTTAGGGGTTGAAACCCCTAGTTCTAATATACTTAAAGT
The DNA here is from genome assembly GCA_030220185.1 of Diploptera punctata. Taxonomy (NCBI): domain Eukaryota; kingdom Metazoa; phylum Arthropoda; class Insecta; order Blattodea; family Blaberidae; genus Diploptera; species Diploptera punctata. Next base: position 11,640 of record JASPKZ010002895.1, read on the forward strand.
GGGTCGCTTTCACCTGACGTGGAAGCGGTTGTAAGAAATCCTTTCGTGCCAATACGTGATTGGTACACGTCCATCGGATATGCATTTATAATTAAATAATTGTCTAAAAAACCCTAATAATTATAATATCAAATATTTATAGGGAAATAATTAATTTTTAACACCCTTTTGTTACCTATAATTTCCGGCTATCACACTATCAATTTTGAGTCTAATAAACAAAGAAAAAACCTCTAAATTTTGGGGCATAACAACCTGTCTGTTCATCTCTCTTTTGTCTTTCCTAAGTACTTTATTCTCAAATACTTGTAATCTCTTTTCCTCCCTTAAAGTAAGAGTCCATGTTTTGCACCCATATTATATAACTGGTAGAATAATAGTTTTATAAATTTTCAGTTTAACATATTTTGAAAGGAGTTGGGACACCAAGAGCCTCTGCAATGCATAATAGCATGCATTTCCAGAATCGAGCCTATGTTTAATTTCTTTGTGCATCTCATTCCTATTTGTGATTATTGTTCCTAGGTATTTGAATTCAGCCACTTCCTCAAAATTTTCCTCATTTGTCATTAGCTGTCCATTTCCATTATATAATGAATTTCTACATGTGACCATATATTTAGTTTTATTGATATTTACTTCCAGTCCTATCTTCTCAGTGTTACTCAATAGCATGTGCGTGTTGTCCTTTAGTATCTCCTCGCTATCGGCTAATAGTACTACATCATCAGCATAAACTAACAGCTTATTAATACCATTGAGTTGTGAGCCTTCCTCATTCTCTAAAGATTTAATGGCATGCTCTAGTACAAAATTAAATAGTACAGGAGATAGTGCATCTCCTTGCTTCAACCCATTCTGGATTTCAAAAGTGTCCGAAATCTGTTAGCCTACATGCGCCCTACACTTTGTGCCATTTAGACACATTCGTATAAGTCTAACTAACTTTTTAGGAATTCCGAACTCCAACAGGATACTATATAACTTCTCTCTCTTAATTGAATCATATGCTTTTTTGAAGTCTACATATAGTTGATGTACAGTACCATTATATTCCCATTTCTTTTCTAAAATCTGTCTTAGACTAAAAATCTGGTCTGTTGTAGACCTGTTTCTTTTAAATCCACATTGATGATCTCCGAGAATGTCATCAATATGGGGAGTAAGTCTGCTTACTAATATATTTGTTAGAATTTTGTACGAAGTTGAAAGTAATGAGATGCCCCTGTAGTTGTTGCAATCAGTTTTATCACCTTTCTTATAAATTGGTACGATAATTGATTCCTTCCATTCATCTGGAAGAACTTCATTTTCCCAAATCATACTAAGCAACCAGCATATCTTTTCCATCAATTTTTCTCCCCCTGATTTTATCAGTTCTTCTGGGATCTCATCTGAACCTGATGCTTTATACATCTTCAATTTTTCAATCGCCATTTCAACCTCTAATGCACTTGGTTCTGCGACTAGCATTTCTGCTGTCTGTAAATTATCCTCTTCAATGTCCTGTTCTGTATGTACATTTAATAGCTGATTAAAGTAACTTTTCCATCTATTTAATATACTCCTAGAATCTGCAATCATATCCCCATTTTCATTCCAAATTATGTTTGTTCTAGCCTGAAACCCTTTCTTCTCTATACTAATTCCCTGATATAATTCTCTAATGTTCCTATTTTTTGCATTCATTTCAAGATCATTAATTTTCTCTCTCAAATATACCCTCTTTTTACTCTTTAGTAACTTGATGGTTTCCCGTCTAATACTACCCAATTGCTCTAAATTTACCTCATTTGGCTCGTGTAATCATTTAATTTTTGCTAGCTTTCTTTTCTTTACAATGTCGGCACGTTACTCATCAAACCATTTTTTTTTTGCCTTTTTTAAACAACCAATGCTTTCTGATACTGACAATTTAATAGTATCTCTTATAGCCTCACATTCTTTATTTATATCAGTTTCTTCTTCGTTTGCCGCATTGTCATCTGAAGATCCAGTACTTCAAATCTATTAGCAATTTTGATTTGGTATTCTTGCCGCATTTCATCATTTTTCAAAGTTTTTTTAATTCAAATTTTACAGAATCATCTTTAGCGTTTGTTCCTCTCATAAGCAATAGCCGTTTTCTGATTATCACTCTGACCAGATGATGATCCGAATTGCAGTCTGCCCCTCTAACTGATCTAATATCGATGGTGCTACTCTGCCAGCGTTTATCCACTAATACATAATCTATCTGGTTCCGAGTTTCTCCATCTGGGGACGTCCAGGTGTATTTATGAATATCCGTATGCTGAAATGTTGTGCTCTTAACAATGAGATTCTTTGATGTGGCAAATGTGACTAATCTCACCCCATTGTCGCTAGTATCTTCATGAAGACTGAATTTGCCTATTGTTGGTTTGAATATATCTTCCGACCCCATTTTTGCATTAAAATCTCCTAAGACAATTTTCATATGATATCGTGAAAGGCTATCAAATAAGCATTCTAATTCTTCATAGAACTCATCCTTGATCTTGTCATCTTTATCTTCTGTAGGGACATGTACATTTACAATTATAAAATCATGTCGTTTACCCTTTAGAATTATGTATGATATCCTATCACTAATAAACTTAATATCTCTGGTAGCGGACAGGATCCTCCTTCTGACTAAAATGAGATATACAAAGAAATTAAACGTAGGCTCAATTCAGGATATGCGTGCTATTGTGCATTACCGGGACTCTTGACGTCCCAACTCCTTTAAAAAAACGTTGAACTGAAAATATATAGAATGGTTATTCTACCAGTTATTGGATGCGAAACAGACTCTTACTTTAAGGGATTAAGGGCGGAAAGAAGGTTATGAGTATTTGAAAATAAAGTTCTTAAGAAAATATTTGTGCATGGAAGCTTCTTGTAAGAAAACCAGAGGGGAAGCATCCAATTGGTAGACCAAGAATAAGGTGACCAAATAACATTTACCATGATTTGAGGGAAGTAGATTACACAGGGAATGATTGGAAAACATTAGCTTGCACGTATGGTTTTGATAGTGCCAGTGAGTTAGTAGTAAATTATGCATAAGAAAAAATTGCACATCTTCTAAAAAAATACTTCAGGAATATTAAAAATGGAAAAATTAAAATTATGGTTGTAACAACTCATTAGTTGTCGATACATGATCACAAAAGTTGAAGAATGCAGTAAGTATTAAAACATTTGGAAAGACCAATGTAACTCACGTTATGAAAAAGGAACAAAAACATTACAATAAGTATTGAAGTTCCTGGGCAAGCTTGATTTGATCTATGTTTATTCAAACTCCACCAGGTGGTACAAGAAATGCTGGAATTTCAGCTCATCAGTTTTTACTTTTTTTTTAACTTGATAATGGTCTCTGAAGCGTGTCGAAGTAAGAGGTCGATATTTATTAAAGTGATGTGTATAGCTTTCGATTCATATATGTATTCTGTTTATTATTTTACTTGTAATATCTCGTTTACCATATGCAGGTGAAAGTTGCATATATTTTTTTTCATTATTACTGTACTTGTAATCTATCTGTATATTGTGTTTTGTCTTCTCGTAATACTGTGAAGAACTGAAATGAGACACAGTATCAAATACACAAAAAGATGAAACAACATTTCACATTGCTGGTGAGGATTTTTTAAAACTCTTACAGATTGTATATTACGTAGAATAGTGCTACATTGTGACACATCCGTTACTATAATGTTATATTTTCAGGTTTACCAGACTGAAGAAAGACATGCTGAAATATACAGTCCTAATCATAGATCACAAACAGAAGATATAGACCTAAAATGTACGTCATATAAATATTTTGTTTGTAACAAGCCATTTTCTAGTAAGTCCTATCTTAGTAGACAGTTACCTGTACTAAGTAACAAGAAACTTTTTAAATGTTCTATTTGTAATAAGTCATTTTGTACGAAGTCCAGTCTTAATACACATTTACTTGTGCATAGTAATGAGAAACACTTCAAATGTTCAGTTTGTAATAAGTCATTCTCCCAGAAGTCCAATCTTAATACACATTTACTTGTGCATAGTAATGAGAAACACTTCAAATGTTCAGTTTGTAATAAGTCATTCTCCCAGAAGTCTAATCTTAATAAACATTTACTTGTGCAGAAGTCCAATCTTAATACGCATTTACTTGTGCATAGTAATGAGAAACACTTCAAATGTTCAGTTTGTAATAAGTCATTCTCCAGAAAGTCTAATCTTAATAAACATTTACTTGTGCATATTAATGAGAAACACTTCAAATGTTCAGTTGTAATAAGTCATTCTCCAGAAGGCCAAACTTAATAAACATTACTTGTGCATAGTAATAGAAACACTTCAAAGTTCATTTGTAATAAGTCATTCCCACAGGCCAATTTATAACATTCACTGTGCAAGTAATGAGAAAAACACTTCAAATGTTCAGTTGGAATAAGTCATTCTCCCACAGTCCATCTTAAGAACATTCACTTGTGCATAGTATGAGAAACACTCAAATGTCAGTTTGTATAAGTCATTCCCCCAGAATCCATCTTAAAAAACATTTACTGTGCATTAAAGAAAACACTTCAAATGTAGTTGGTAATAGTCTTCTCCCAGAAGTGAATCTTAAAAACATTACTGTGCATAGTAATGAGAAACCTTCAAAATTCAGTTTGTAATAAGTCATTCTCCCGAAAGTGCGTCTTAATGCACATTCACTTGTCATAGTAATGAGAAACACTTCAATGTTCGTGTAATAAGTCATTCTCCCGCAAGTCCATCTAATAAACATCACTTGTGCATAGTATGAGAAACACTTCAAATGTTCAGTTGTAATAAGTCATTCTCCCGCAAGTCCAATCTTAATAAACATTATTGTGCTAGTAATGAAAACACTCAAAGTTCAGTTTGTAAGAAGTCCACTCTCCCAGAAGTCCAATCTTAAAAAACATTACTTGTTCATAGTAATGAGAAACACTTCAAATGTTCAGTTTGTAATAAGTCATTCTCCCAGAAGTCTATCTTAACAACATTTACTTGTTCATAGTATGAGAAAAACTTCAAATGTTCAGTTTGTAATAGTCATTTCTCCTACAAGTCCAGTCTTTAATCAACATTTACTTGTCATAGTAATGAGAAAATTTTCAGTTAAGTTTGTAATAAGTCATTCTCCCACAAGTCCACTCTTTAATGCACATTTTCTTGTTCATAAGTAATGAGAAACACTTCAAATGTTCAGTTTGTAAGTTTGAATAAGTCATTCTCCTACAAGTCTAATCTTAAAACACATTTACTTGTTCATAGTAATGAGAAACACTTCAAATGTTCAGTTTGTAATAAGTCATTCTCCCACAAGTCCACTCTTAATGCACATTTACTTGTTCATAGTAATGAGAAAATGTTCAGTTTGTAATAAGTCATTCTCCCACAAGTCCACTCTTAATGCACATTTACTTGTTCATAGTAATGAGAAACACTTCAAATGTTCAGCTTGTAATAAGTCGTTCTCCCAGAAGTCCAATCTTAATAAACATTTACTTAGACATAATGTCTAAGAAATGTATGTCTAAGTGCAACATCTTTTTAAAATATAATTTTCATTAGTTTAATACAAGTTTATTTATCCAATACTGTAGTAATAAGTAATATATATATATATTATATATATATATTAGTAGGGGTGACATGTGGTCAAGATATCAGGGCCTCCAGCTGTTATATGAGGGTTATACTGAAAGTCGTGAGCAACCCATTGTTAAAATTCAAATTTCAACAATGTAACAAAAACAACTGCAGGATCGTAATCTACACACTTTATAACACAACATTGCCGTTTTGTGGCATCATAGCTTCTATCATGTGACCACATGCAGTGTTTCCAAAATGGCAGACATCAATGTTTCGTTTCGACATCGCGCTGTCATTGAATTCCTTGTTAAAGAGGAACAATCTGCTGTTGATATTCACCAAATATTTCAATGTGCTTACGGAGATGCCTGCATGGGTGCCAGCAATGTTAGGAGATGGGTGAAACATTTTAAAGATGGGAACACGAGTATCAAAGATGAGCCTCGTAGCGGTCGCCCATGCTCTGCCTCCACGGATTGCAACAAGGAAAGAGTTGATGCGCTCATTAGACACGATAGGCGTATCACAGTGAATGAAATCGCTACAAAACTTGCAGTAGGACACAGTGCAGTGCAAGAAATGATTCACAGCTTAGGTTACCGAAAGTTAGTGCCCGTTGGGTTCCACGTTTATTGAGCGAAGACCACAAACTTCAGAGAAGAACCATCACCCATAACCTTCTTCAGAGATTTTGAAATGAAGGTCATGATTTTTGACGAGTATTGTGACAGGTGAAGAAAGCTGGTTTCATCGCTACGAGCCTGAAACAAAATGCCAGAGTATGGAATGGCACCACTTGAATTCGCCATCAAAGAAAAAAGCGAAGACAGTGCAATCTGGTGGGAAAGTTATGGGCAGCGTCTTCTGGGATGCGCAAGGTTGCATTCTGGTTGAATTTCTTGAACCTGGACAACCATAAATGCTGCCCGCTATATCCAGACACTGTGAAGCTCCGTCGTGCATTGCACGACAAACGCCCCTGGAAGGAAGATCATTCTGCAACATGATAACGCGCGTCCTCACACTGCTCGTGCCACTGTGGAGAAGATCAGGTCATTTGGGTGGGAAATTCTTCCACATTCTCCCTATAGTCCCGATTTGGCACCCTCCGACTTCCATCTTTTCGGTTCTGTGAAGGAGCAGATGAGAGGCCAATGCTACGAGACGCTGAAGGATATTCGGAAAGCAGTGCATCAGCGTCTTCGAGCAGCTGGAACGGACTTCTATAATAAGGGAATTCTCAAGCTTCTAGAACGCTGGACAAAATGTGTGCAAAGAAATGGAGACTATGTTGAAAAGTAGCACAAAGGTCTGTAGATTAACATGGTGTACTTACTTACTTACTTACTCACTGGCACTATCAAACCCGTAGGTTCATGGCCGCGCGGACATAAGCTCTCCATACATCCCTATCCTGAGCTAATGCTTTCCAATCATTCCCTCTATAATCTACTTCCCTCAAATCATAGTTAATGTTATTCTCCCACCTCATTCTTGGTCTACCAACTGGGCGTTTTCCCTCTGGCTTTCCTACAAGAAGCTTCCATGCAAGTCTTTCATTTCCCATACGTGCAACATGTCCTGCCCAACGCAGTCTACAAGACTTAACTGTTCTTATTATATCTGGCTTCCTATAAAGACCATGTAGTTCATTGTTACGAAATCTTCTCCATTCACCTGTCCTGTTCATCTCTCCTTTGGTCCAAAAATTTTCCTAAGTACTTTATTCTCAAATACTTGTAATCTCCTTTCCTCTCTTAAAGTAAGAGTCCATGTTTCGCACGGGGCACGCCGTAGCGTAGTGGTTAAGGCACTGCGCTACAGGCCGGAAGGTCGAGAGTTCGATTCCCGGTGGGGTCAGGATTTTTAAACTGACCCAAACCTTCTGGCGGCACTATGGCCCTGGGGTCGACTCAGCCTCTAACTGAAATGAGTACCAGATGCTTGTTCTGGGGTAAAGGCGACCGTACGCAGGGCTGACAACCCGGCTGACATCAAGTGCCGATTGTCACGAAAAAGTGGGAGCCTTAACCTCCTACTACCCCAAGGGCCTCCTGAGGCCTGTAGTGGGATCACTTTACCTTACCATGTTTCGCACCCATATAATATAACTGGTAGAATAATAGTTTTATATATTTTCAGTTTAACGTTTTTTTGAAAGGAGTTGGGACATCAAGAGTCTCTGCACTGCATAATAGCATGCATTTCCAGAATTGAGCCTATGTTTAATTTCTTTGTGCATCTCATTCCCTATTTGTGATCATTGTTCCTAGGTATTTGAATTCAGTCACTTCCTCAAAATTTCCCTCATTTGTCGTTAGCTGTCCATTTCCATTATATAATGAATTTCTACGTGTGACCATATATTTAGTTTTATTGATATTTACTTCCAGTCCTAATTTCTTAGTGTTACTCTATAGTGTGTGCGTGTTGTCCTTTAGTATCTCCTCGCTATCGGCCAATAATACTACATCATCAGCATAAACTAACAGCTTATTAATACCATTGAGTTGTAAGCCTTCCTCATTCTCTAAAGATTTAATGGCATGCTCTAGTACAAAATTAAACAGTAGAGGAGACAGTGCATCTCCTTGCTTCAACCCATTCTGGATTTCAAAAGTGTCCGAAATCTGTTAGCCTACACGCACCCTACTCTTTGTGCCATTTAGACACATTCGTATAAGTCTAACTAACTTTTTAGGAATTCCGAACTCCAGCAGGATACTATATAACTTCTCCCCTCTTAATTGAATCATATGCCTTTTTGAAGTCTACATATAGTTGATGTACAGTACCATTATATTCCCATTTCTTTTCTAAAATCTGTCTTATACTAAAAATCTGATCTGTTGTAGACCTGTTTCTTCTAAATGCACATTGATGATCTCCTAGAATGTCATCAATATAGGGAGTAAGTCTGCTTGCTAATATATTTTTTAGAATTTTGTACGAAGTTGAAAGTAATGAGATGCCCCTGTAGTTGTTGCAATCAGTTTTATCTCCTTTCTTATAAATTGGTATGATAATTGATTCCTTCCATTCATCTGGAAGAGCTTCTTTTTCCCAAATCATACTAAGCAACCAGCGTATCTTGTCCATCAATTTTTCTCCCCCTGATTTTATCAGTTCTGCTGGGATCTCATCTGAACCTGATGCTTTATACATCTTCAATTTTTCAATCGCCATTTCAACCTCTAATGCACTTGGCTCTGCGACTAGCATTTCTGCCGTCTGTAAATTATCCTCCACAATGTCCTGTTCTGTATGTACATTTAATAGCTGATTAAAGTAACTTTTCCATCTATTTAATATACTGAAAATGGGTTTGATGAAAAAATGGTACATAAAAGGATAGAAAAGTATAAAAAACAAAAAATGATAAACAGAAGTAATCTTGAAAAAGAAGAACCACCTATGAAAAAATATAAGAAATTCACATATCACCCGTGGGTACATAATAAATTTCAAAATATATTTGAGAAGTTTAATATTAAATTAGCACCAAAAAATAACTACAGTTTAAATAAACTAATAAAAACCAACAAAAATGAAAAAACTGATAAAAATAAAAAGTCAGGAATATATCAAATTGAATGCATGGGTTGTGAAAAGATATATATATATATATATAGGGAAAACAAAAAGAAACCTAAAAATTAGAACCAAAGAACACATAAGAAATATTAAAAATGGAGAAATTGAAAAATCTGCAGTTGCTGCTCATGTTTGGTCTGAAAAACATAATATAAATTCAGACACTAAATTATTAAAACAGTTAGAAAATACAAAATAGCTGACTATTTGGGAAAAAATTTATATTCAGAAGAACAGAAACAGAGTTATGAATTTTGATATTCTGATGGAGGGTGACCTTGTTTGGAGGTTCTTTGGCCAACCACATGATGGAGCTGACATCGACATCCAGGTGGTGCAACATAATGCAACATAAATAAAACCAGTCTGGGAAAGCTGATGATAAAAGAGAATTGTTTTGAAACATGTCCAAGAACAAATCAACATTAATATTGAGGTAAGATGTCCAGACCAAAAATAATATAATTATTTAATATACTCCTAGAATCTGCAACCATATCCCCATTTTCATTCCAAATTATGTTTGTTCTAGCCTGAAACCCTTTCTTCTCTATACTAATTCCCTGATATAATTCTCTAATGTTCCAATTTTTTGCATTCATTTGAAGATCATTAATCTTCTCTCTCAAATATTCCCTCTTTTTACTCTTTAGTAACTTGGTGGTTTCCCGTCTAATACTACCCAATTGCTCTAAATTTACCTCATTTGGCTCGTGTAATCATTTAATTTTTGCTAGCTTTCTTTTCTTTACAATGTCGGCACGTTACTCATCAAACCATTTCTTTTTTTTGCCTTTTTTAAACAACCAATGCTTTCTGATACTGACAATTTAATAGTACCTCTTATAGCCTCACATTCTTTATTTACATCAGTTTCTTCTTCGTTTGCCACATTGTCATCTGAAGATCCAGTACTTCAAATCTATTAGCAATTTTGATTTGGTATTCTTGCCTCATTTCATCATTTCTCAAGTTTTTTAATTCAAATTTTACAGAATCATCTTTAGCGTTTGTTCCTCTCATAAGCGATAGCCGTTGTCTGATTTTCACTCTGACCAGATGATGATCCGAATTGCGGTCTGTCCCTCTAAGTGATTTAACATCAATGATGCTACTGTGCCAGCGTTTATCCACTAATACATGATCTATCTGGTTCCGAGTTTCTCCATCTGGGGACGTCCAAGTGTATTTATGTATATCCTTATGCTGAAATGTTGTGCTCTTAAGAATGAGATTCTTTGATGTGGCAAATGTGACTAATGTAACCCCGTTGTCGTTACTATCTTCATGAAGACTGAATTTGCCTATTGTTGGTTTGAATATATCTTCCCGCCCCACTTTTGCATTAAAATCTCCTAAGACAATTTTCATATGATATCGTGAAAGGCTATCAAATACGCATTCTAATTCTTCATAAAACTCATCCTTGATCTTGTCATCTTTATCTTCTGTGAGGGCATGTACATTTACAATTATAAAATCATGTTGTTTACCCTTTAGAATTATGTATGATATCCTATCACTAACAAACTTAATATCTCGGATATCGGATAGGATCCTCCTTTTGACTAAAAAACCCGTTCCAAATGCAGGTCTTTCTGCACCCCCGTAGTATAATGCAAAACTTCCTGATTCCTGGCTGCCTACTCCTGGCCACCTAACTTCCTGTAAAGCGACTATATCCAAGGGCGATTTGTCTAGTTCCCGCGTTAATATCTCTAGTGCCCCGCTATTGTATAAAGTCCTAACATTCCATGTTCCTAGGAACATGTCCCTGTGTTTGAGCCTTTGGCATGGGTTCCCTGAAGTAGTCCCTGCCCGGAGAACCGAATGGGGGACTATTTGACCTCCGGAATATTTTACCCCAGTTTAACCCATGTCCGCATTTCTTGACGGTTGTATTTTTACGGTGAAAGATCGTCACTCTTTTGACCAAGGTACTTTTTTCGTCTGGCTTATCACCTTCGACCAGTCCGGCATGGGTAACCCTATCGGCAACAATGCTACCGCCGGCATAGCTCTCAGGATCATTTAAGCACGCAAGCCACTCCACCACAACAAAACATGGTGTACTTGGTTTGTCTAAAATAAATATTATGATTGTTTAAAAAGATGTTGCTCATGGCTTTCAGCATGACCCTCGTAGCTTGTTTTCTTAACCTTGAGCTGCTACTTATTAAAGTTGCTCAAATTCTTCACAATGCTTGGTGGGCAACGATCCCATGTCTTCCCCCTTGGAGACATGAACCATAGATCGGCACCAAGGCATCTTGCCTTATCCATTCGGCTAGAGTGTGGGACATTGGATTGTTTACAACAATTCAATATTTTCTATATTAAATTGTTAGCACTTTGAACTTCCAAAGAACAATCCCATCAAGTTTGATAAATTGTGTCCTGAATTTTTATGAAAATGCATATAACTTGTCCTTCTTAATCTTTGCCATTTATTTTATTTTTGTAAAGAACACTTTGAGGTTATGAGTAACGCGTAGACAATAGCAAACATGATACAAACTGCTAATGAATACAATTATCATCATGATCCTGTGGCTCTATTTAGGAGCATAGGGTATCAATAAGAGCTTTCCGCCGGACAATGTTACTGGCAACATCTTTCACTACTTTCCTGACAGTAGAAAGATGATTTAGTTTAAATTATTTCAGAAATATATTTTAAATTTGAAAGTTGATTTCTCAGCCATTATACCTGTGATATTATTGTTATGACATTTTATATGGTTATTAACTTCTGCGCTGTGCAAAAGTGTTTTTTTACAATAGAGTGAAAATGTGTGTTTCTCTATCCAAAATAGAAAACAAATGCTGAGGAACTTGAGAGAAGAAACGCTGGTTGACAAAAGGGGATCATTGTACCGACATTAATTTGTGATGGCTGCTGCAAATAATAGTGTTCGGTGGAAAGTTCTTACTGATGCCCTACGCCTGTTCAGTTTATTTTAATAATCTCAGGCCTCAAAATGCATTTGATGGATTAACGGCTTTTTGTATGTATTTTCAGAATCCTAAAATCTATCTGTGACTTATGAGAAATATTTGCTCATTTTGTACCCAAAAGGACAATCCCTCATTGTATATATTGTAAGTTGCAAATTGCATATTTTCATATCAGCATATCGACAGTAGGCAATGAAAACCTCATAACTCCATCAGTCATTGAAAACCACATAACTCCAGTAGCCAGCACAGAAATATGTGATGCATGACCTGTTGAGAACACGGACTACAAATTTATTAACAACTTCACTTGTATTCTGTAGTAAAATATGTGGCAACTATTGCTGTAACAATTTTCATAATAATTTAAAAGGTTACTTGTTTCTCCTGTAAAATTTACCAAAATGGAGTTATGAGGTTTCATTGCCCACCATCAATATGTAACATTAAGAAAATATTGGCATAATCATTTAATAAAATGTATTAATCACATCCATTTGAATTTCAAATGTTGTTGTTATTACCTCATATATAAGTTATTTGTATTTTTATAAAATGCTGTTAATAAATGTTAATCTTCTTATCTGGTTATGATATTGTGTACGTACAGTTTAGAACTATAGCCTTACTATACTTTAAGTGAAACAGGTTTCTTAAAATGTGGAATGAATATTACTACTACTAAAAATAAAAAAATATTCTCAACTCGTGTCTAGTCGAGAGATGAAATGAGATGAAGCCCCTATATTTATAGAGATCTGTGAATGACAAGGGTGCTGGCCGACCACGCCTGACGCACCATCACAGGCACAGATGAACGAAATGAAAGAAAATGATTCAGATGAAATGGGGAAATAGTAGAATGAAATTGTAGCAGGGGAAAACTGGAGAAAACCCCAAGAAAAACCTGCCCAAGCTCTGTTTCATCCACCATGAAACCCATATGGAGTGACCGAGACTCGTAAATGGGACCCCAGTGGTGAGAGGCGAGCGTCTAACCGCTTACACCATAGAGCCACCTATATTACAACTACTAATGAGAAATATTTCAAATGTTCTCTTTGTAAGAAGTCACATCTTAATATCCATTTACTTAGGCTTAGCAGGGAGAGATAATTCAAATTATTGGTTTATAATAAGCCAATCCTTTGTAAAACACATTTGCTCTCTTTGGTTCCATTTAATCAATAATGTATTTAATATGTTGGCCTGCAATACACTACCCTAATGGAATTAGCTGGCAATCCTGTGTGTTCTGGTTATACCAACAGTACTCTGTCCTGGTCGAACTCTCTACTGATCCACCACCTGTGTTCACCTGGAAGTGCCGTGTGATGATCGGAATAAAGAAGAGTCCTTTCATAGCTCTACATTTTGTAAGATATGTTCATATTGGATACCTGAGAGTACAATTGCCCCACTCTGACTCAAGGATTATAAATGTGGGGTCTGGTCCTCCAGGTTGAGCTGAGGCTGACAATCTCGTCCTGTGATAGTGTCGACCTAGTTCCTGTTGACAATTTCAATACAAATAGCAGACTGATCCATAAAGGAAATGACAAATTCCTAAGGGAAAGGAAGCATGAGTTTGAATTTGGACATGGAATGGTTCTGGAAATGGACGAATGGAATATTTTTCTGAGATAGACATGGGTCATTCATGGACTGTATAATCTCATCGTATGTACTGTAGTTATGATCAGAGCCCCCTATATCATGAGCATCACATTTGGACAAAGTCTGCAAGAAGTTTATAGTTCTTTGTACATTGACAGTCTTACTAATAAAAATCTCTTATACAGGCTTTTATCAGTTGTTTAGTTATACAATGCATAAGCCTTATGTAGATCATGTATAATTTTCTTACTAATAAACGTTGTGCCGGAGCTATATAACAATATAACCGTTATACACAATTCGTCATCACTATGACGTCAGAACAATATTACGCGCAGTTTGTAACAGAAATAAAACATCAACTAGTGATTAATTGTGTAAGAAATGAGTATGGATAAGAATTAGTAGAGATTCCCTAATTGGGGTGGTACGGAAAAAATAAATGTGTTTTAATTTATTTACATTTCTCTTTACGCAATGCCAAATATATCGAAGAATTAGTTTCACAGATAATGTGCTGCCATCTAACGTCAAGAATTTCGAACAATTCTTGGAAACTAATAAAGGTTTTTCCCATTACTTATGAATTATATGCAGTGTTTTAAGATGCGTTTAGAAAACGTTCAAAATAGTGGAAAATGTTACCGACAACAGAATAATGCTTTAGGCGAAAAAAAAATTGCGGTTTGATTGGGAATCGAACCTAGGACCTCATGGACTGCAGTCAGAAGCTATAACCACATGACTATCAAGCTAACATGTTGTTCGTTGCGATAATAGTACCTCTATAATGAAATACATTTTTATATCGGTATGTGTATTATGTTTTAATGATGCAAGCAAGCTTTGTTAAAATAATATTATGAAGCATTTAAACTACATTCAAGTTAAATCTTGTCTATAGCAATTATGTAGAACATATTCGTTTGTGTATCAATGTTCAATTTTAGAATATTATTAGGCCTACTCGAGAATGAGTGTGACAAAAGGCATTTTATGATGCCTTCATTTTCCTAGCCAGAACTTTATTAATATTATTTATGCCCTGTGCATCCATCAAACAGTCGTTAAAGTGTTGCATTTTGCGTTAAATTTAAGGAAACTTACATCAATATCATAAGAAAACAATCAGTTGATCCTGAAGTCCGACATTTTGTCTAGTTATACAATCCTTAAACAAGGCTGGAGGCATGTATAACAATTCCCATGTAAAGTTGTACACCGTTTATACACTGAAGAGCTAATACAGTGTTTATTAGTAAGAATTTTCAACTGAGATGTGTATAAACCTTGTATAAAAGTTACATATGGATTATTAGTAAGAGGGTTCATGTGCAACCTCTATAAACCAGATCACAGAACTCCAGCTTTTGGCTCTGATTGGTAGACAGTTGCCTCTATTTCTTACACCACACTTTACTTTGTCCACCTCATCGCCCCTTTATCTTTATGCTCTCTTCCATTTACTACCTTCCCACCACAACTTAACTCTAGCTGCACCTTTACATCAAACATCTCACTATTCCTCATCCTTCTTTGTTGCAGCTGCCCACCTCTGGATTTCCCTCCCATTTTATACCAAGGTCTGCTTGACTCAATATTTCCTTGGACAACATAACCAAGTTTAAGGTATATTTCTATTATTAATTTATATTTTATACCTTCATCTTCAAGCTGTTAGTAGAATAAAGTTATAAGTTTTATTATTATTATTATATTTTATTATTGTTACTGTTATTTTATAATATTTTGTACTTTACTTGTCAGGTGTATACTGTCCAAGGACTATTATGTGCTATTAATTTATAATTCATTTGTTAACATCTGTGTAATTTAATCTTGGAGAAGTGGAGGAGAAGACCTTATAATTGTAACTGCATCAGGTAAAATAAACCAATTTATTATAACATAGGTAGAGTGGTGCACTACAATCTCCGAGGATTAGTCACTTTTTTATATTGTGTTGCTTGGGGAATTTCAAACTCATAGATCATAAATTAATTTTCTCAAAACATTGGATGTTTCTCAGCATTTTTTGATATGTTTCTAGGTGTTCAGGTTCTTTAAATTTATCAATATTTATTTTTTATTCCTTGATTTTCGGTTCATTTTTCCATCTATTTATTTTATCGCTATAAATTGTTTTAACAAATAGTGGGGAGAGTTTGCTATTGCCCCACGATGAGTTCTAACATCAATTATACTTGAGGCATTCCTCTTGTCTATTTACCCATTGAAGACACGTTTAGAGCACCAGGTAAGTTCACTGGAAACCCATTTAAATCTCCCCAGCGCTACTCCGGCTG
Organism: Diploptera punctata; assembly: GCA_030220185.1. Classification (NCBI taxonomy): domain Eukaryota; kingdom Metazoa; phylum Arthropoda; class Insecta; order Blattodea; family Blaberidae; genus Diploptera; species Diploptera punctata. The sequence goes on from JASPKZ010002895.1 coordinate 27,746, forward strand.
CATTGGATTTTAAATCTGAATACCCAGACCATGCATACTGCGTTCTATCACAAATGGATTTCAGATAGTTTGTTTACCCCGTTTTTTCTTTTAGTAATTTGTACTTTTATGAATAGGAAAGGAATGTGGCCTGCATACAACCCTCTTTCTTGCAATTTAACGGTTATCTATTGTTAGTTTGAAGGCTGTGAAAGTTGACTAATATTTCAATACCCATCTTTTACTAACATTTCTCGGTCATTATATTTGAAGTAAACACGAATCATATGTTCTAACAGGAGCGGTAAAAAATAACAAAAATATATAATACTGCATATTATAAAAATAAATTAAATTAAACATATAAAAGTATAGGCCTATACGTTATCAAATCATAGAAAGTTCTTGCTATATATCTTCTCAAATTATTATTGATAATGTAAAAAGCAATTTTTCTATAGCACTTTACAAATCTCATCATTACTGGAAAACAAAGCCACAAACCGTGTCATGTCGATCTTCTCCTCCCATACCTTTATTGTATTCTAGAATACATTTAGCCTTTATGATTTTTCTTCTTGTTTTCCGTCCTTATTCTTCCATAGCTTCTACTGGTGTCAGTCATGTCGGCATTTTCGTGTTTGGATGATAATAAATAAATGTCTTTCCTACCTTTCCACTTCTATGCTAGATGATGTTGTTAGTGTTCCTTTTTTTTCTCTCCAATTTGATGTTCACTAAATCCATAGGCATATTTCTTCTGTTAGATTTTACTGTCCCTAATATATCTCTCATCTACTCAGCTCTAAAAATAAATTAGGAGAACACAATTATAATGTGTAACCTTCCTCTACGAACGGGTTTGCTAATTCTAGGACTACACTCTCATTTGCTGTGAAATCTGCATTTTCATGTGCATCTTGTCCAGTGTTTATTTTAATCATATCCTGAAGAGTACAATTTCTAATATGTTAATCCAAATCCCGCCGTTTTATTCCGTTTAGAGAGTTTGAACTGAACGTGTTTCTAAAAAAGTTAAATTTACATCCATGATATTCGAAAAAATACATTGAAACTACATATATATTTTACTGTAATAAATACCTAAAATATATTATTCTATAAATTATATCTATAATAAACTATACAATATACTAGGACTATATATACGCTTTATATAATAATAGGTATAATTGCAGCCAATGGCCATGTAGAAAGAACTGTTTTCATGTCTTACAAAAGTCTGTTATCGATGTTCCTATGTTTTTACACTGTAATAGGTGATATCGGTCGCAGTGCGACCCACATAGTTTGCACTTGCACTTTTCTTCTGGGTTATGGCGCTTCACTGTTGTGCATATCCTGTGGTGGAAACCATGGACCGCGACTCTCGTCACGGTGTGTCTCAGGTCGTATCTGGCTGCTGTCCATTCCCTGTAGATCATCGCATCCGTTGCGTAGAACTCAGGCCATATCTGTTCTCTCTTCTCGTTGAGTTCCCACAGCAGTTCTTTGTAGGCATCTGTTGCCGGCACGAGAAGGTCCAGGTGGAGCTCTTCAATGAAGAATGCGCTTTATATAAACCAGCAACAAATTTTACAGATGGCGAACATAAATTTTTAATCACTAAAGATACAACCAACTTCTTATAGTGTCGGGTTTTAACACGACGAGTGTAGGTCGTGCTTGAGCTGTTTGGACTTTCTACCTGCTCACGAGGGAGACTCGTTAAAAGTCTCCAATGGGTTAATGTGTGGTCATTCTGATCAGCTGTTAATCCATCAGGGGATCTCCAGGTCTCTTTGTGTATATTTTTCCTAGGAAAACAGGTGGAGCTGATTACCATATTCTTACTGGCTGCAAAATGTATGATTCTTTGGCCATTATCATTGGATGTTGTATGTAAACTATTGTACCTTTATATATTCTCTCTTCTCCTACTTCGGCATTTAAATCCCCTAATATGATTTCCCTAATATGATTTTAATATCGTTGGATGGTAAACTGTCATAGGTTCTTTTTAAGTTATGATAAAATTGATCTTTCATATTCTCCTCTGTGGGCGCATGGGTATTGATGATTGATAAATTGAAGAATTTAGTTTTTGGGCGAGTAACACATTAATAGGTGTAAATGCTAATACATTTTTCCTCATTGATTTAGTTACAATAAATACCACTCCAAATTCTCTTTTTCCAGCTTGATTCCCGCTCTGGAATATAGTGTGTGTTTTAGTATCATATGTGTCATTACCCATCCACTTTGTCTCTTGTATAGCTGTTATTTGTATATTATATTGGTGTAATTGCTGCAGAAGAGATTTTAGGCTCTCAGTTTTATAAAGGGTTCTAACATTCCAAGTGCCAATTCGTAAGTCTATTTTCCTTTTCTTTAGTCGTCGTTGTAGACCATCATTCCAAGGCATGTTGGGTTTCTGAACGTATTTGTTTTTGCAACGTAGGGATGTCAACCCCACGCCTAACCTCCATCAATCCTGGGGGGTTGGTGATTTTCTGTTGGGGGTTTCTCCCTTAGCTGGTACGTCCCAATTTTTAAGCGTTGGGAACTCGCCTTTTCGCCCTTGCAGTTCTTAGTATTAACCAGGAGCCACGACGAGGACGTGGTGCATTGTGCTGGGCAGGAATAGCTTTTCTCAGGTTTTATTATTGTGCACACTTCTGAGACCACATATTGCCCCAAGCATTAGCTCCTACTGCTGATTTTTCCACTTCACCATTTTTGACATTTCTAAGATGTTCTTTGACCCTTGTTTTCAAATATTTTTTTATTTTTCCTATGCAAATTTTGTCACAATCCCTGCATTTAATCTGGTAAATTCTTGATATGTTTTCTTCTTCAATTTTACAATTTTTGTTGGTTTTAATTATTGTGTTGAGGTTATATTCATTCTTCAGTTAAACTTTATGTTTTATATTTGAAGGGAAAAAATATAGGCTCAGACTGGGGTTTGAACCCAGGACCTTTCGCATTCTACACGAATGCTCTACCAATTGAGCTACCTGAAAAACTCTAGTCTAAATGCAAATGTTTCTCTTATATACGCTGTTAATTCCCGCGCACCAAAATGCTTCTATCTTGAAATGGTGGCTTCTTATCAAGACGTCTTTTAATTGGGAATTTTACATTACATTATAAAGCCAATATGGCTTCTTTCAATGCTTTTATTATTCATTTCTTACATCTCAATGGTGGATAAATTATATTTGAAAAGAAAAATATATGTTCAGACCGGAGTTTGAACCTAGAACCATTTTTTATAAGAATTAGGCATGAAATATCCAATAATAGCTGAAAATAGGTTCCAAAAATTATGCAGTGAAAACAAAAAAAAGTCAATCGTGCAGGAACTGCATAAATAAGTGAATTGTTCAGCAAGTTGAATTTACTGAATGTAATGTCAACCCTTAAATTGGACAAACTTAAACCAACTTACTTAGACGTATCAAACTACAGTGAAAACAATTATAAGTTATTATCTTTTGCATATTCTTGTACAATTTTATGTAAATTTAAATAATTTCCATTGATAAGAATTAAATGAATCGTGATTTGTTCTTACCTCATACTTCTATGTTTTTTTAAACACAGCACTGCAGTATCAGTAACCCATTGTCACCATCGTCAGCTGTGTTTAAAAAAACATAGAAGTATGAGGTAAGAAGAAATCACGATTCATTTAATTCTTATTAATTGAACCTCATAATGTTAAAAATTCCCAAATTTAATATATAAATTTCCATTGATTTATTTTTCCATTATCATCATCCTCTTATTGTGTCCTCGTTTCAGAAGGTCGATTCTAAATATGCCTCCAACCAACTCTATCTTCCCATGCTTTGCTTCTTTGTAGTTCTTCGCAGTCATATCCTCTCTCTTGTAGACTTTTCTTCACTTGGTTAATCCACCGTTCTCGTGGTTGTTTTCCTTGTATCTTGAGATTTAACAGTCTTTTCTTTTACATTCTTTTTAAATGTCCAAACCATTACTTTCTTAAAAACATTAAATAAATTAAACTAATGTATCTTGTAAGACACACTGTCAATTAAAGTGTTAATTAAATTGTATGGTATATATTGTGACAAAACAAACATGGCGGTTTTTAGAGTGATTGGGTTTGAGACAAACCACCCGTTGTATTGCTGATGATTGGAGAATGTCGTCATTTTATTTCAATAAGGGAATACTGAGTTTGAAAAATTGGAAATGCGACCACTAGACCACTTTTTAAATTTTCATTTGAGGTGAACTACTATACTTAATGGCCTAATTTTGCTGGTTAATGAGCTTGTCCTTATTTTTTTGAAAAGTAATTGCACATTTGTCGAGTTTTGTTCCGATAACACAAAAATTACAGCTGCTGGATTGTTAACAGCACACAAATATATACATAAGTGAGTGAGTATAAAGAAAGATGTCTTCAAAATTGTGAAAAATGAATTTTCTTGCTAGAAGAAGTGACACTTTTTTTTTCTGTGCCATAAAAAAATAAAATATTGATAACAGAGCAATAACTTATAGTGACAATGTATATTTCATGGTAACTCATAATTTTACATTCTTGCTGGTGTAAAAATATAAAATGGGATGGAGATATCTCTCTTTACATACCCACTCGACATACAGGGTGGTCATAAAGTCTCGAACCATTTTCAAGAAATAATGAACTCAGTTTGATGATTTTTATGTGTGTTTATTGTCAAGGTATGTATACATGTTTATCATATTTCAACATGGCCTCCGTCCATTTCGAAGCATTGTTCCATTCGTTTGAGAGTAGCCCGAAAGATGTTTTGAAGCATAGCTGGTGAAATAGCCGTCACTGGATTGCGAATTTGAGTCCTAAGATCCTGGAGATCCCTTACCTTTGTCTTTTACACCTTCCCCTTTATGAATCCCCAAGCAAAGAAGTCCAGTGGCCATTCTGGTGTAGCTGTGGTTCGAGGAATAACTTGAGCATGTCAAGGTAATTGTTGCCATTAATTGTCTGTTCTGTGAACATGAAGGGTCCATACACTGTGGTCTTCGTAATTCCGAGCCATGCATTCACTTTCGGTGCCCGATATTCAAGTGTTATGTTTATTAACTTTGCCACAGATGTGGAACGTGGCCTCATCACTGAACAGGATGTGATCCATAAGGTCCTCATTGTGTGCAGCCGCTATCAAATCATAACACTCAGCCTGACGAGCTGCGTAATCTTCTGCATCTAATTTGTGGAGCACCTGAATATGGTACTATTTATGTGGCACAAATGGGGAATGAAAGGCGTGCATGCAAACTACTTGTAGCAAAACCAGAGGGAAAACACCCAGTTGGTAGACAAAGAATGAGGTGGGAGAATAACATTAACTATGATTTGAAGGAAGTAGTTTTTACAGGGGATGATTGGAAAACATTAGCTCAGAATAGGGATGTATGGAGAGCTTTTGTCCGTGCAGCCATGAAGCTACAGGTTCGATAGTGCTAGTGAGTTAGTTTTGTATGTGTATGCACTCGTGGCTAGTCATGTACTTCACTTCCCCAACTAGGAATGGCCACTACTAGCCACTGTTTCCTGCTGTGTTCTTGGAGACTGCGCCACTGTCTCTTTCTAACCATCTATCGTATAAAATGCCTATGATGAAGCCATTTTGCATCTCTGGGAGAAAAGCTGCCAAATTGTAAAGTGCTTGTGAAAGTTTTTTTTATTGTTATGAACAATCAAATATCTTTGTAAGAAGTGAAGTGCACTATTTGTTGTATATTAAACTTGCACATTTTTTAATATATCAAATGAACCGTACTTTCATTATAAAAACATTGTGTACTGATTCCATGGAGACACAAAAAAGCTGATATTAAACTTGAAATGCATCGTTTGGAATGAACTAAGTACTTTAACATATTTAGTTACCAGAGGACGGGGCTTTAAGAGAACATTAACTTGTTCTTTGACCCAAACAAACTACCCTTAAGCTATTGAGACTGTTCTCATTCTTCAAAAATGTTTACAGATCGTCACTGATCCTATCTAGTAGACACCAGAAATGAACAAGACCACCATTTGTATATATATATATATATATATATATAATGGCATGGCTCTGTGCATCAACTGTATATATATTTCAAAAGGCATACAATTCAATTAAGAGTGAAAGTTATACAGTATCCTGCTGGAGTTCGGAATTCCTAAAAAGTTGTACCTTGAAAATACAATAGGAAGAAACATTATGAGGTTATAAATAAATAAGTTTGGTCTGTATTATTCTTACCACTTATGGTTGTTCCTATTTAGACATATGTTTCAAGGCATGTTCGCCCCATCATATGTCTAATAGAAACAATCATATGAGGTAAGAATAATATAGACCAAACTTATTTATTTATTTATAAAGTTATACTTAATTGAATGTGTCTAAATGGCAAAAAGAGAAGGGTGTATGTAGACAAACAGTTTTTGGACACTTTTGAAATTCACAGTATGTTAAAGCTAGGAAATGCACTATCTCCTCTACTATTTAATTTTGTACTAGAGCATGCCATAAAATATTTAGACAATGAAGAAGGCCTACAACTCATTGGTATTAATAAGCTGTTATTTTATGATGATGGTGTAGTACTATTGGGCGATAGCGAGGAGATACTAAAGGACAATTCCACACACTATTAAGTAACACTAAGAAATTGGGACTGGAAGTAAACATCAATAAAACTAAATGTATTTTCATGTACATAGAAATACATTAAATAATGGAAATGGACAGTTAATGACATGTGAGGGAAATTATGAGGAAGTGGCTGAATTTAAATATGTGGGAACAATAGGTACAATTTGGAATGAGATGCAGAAATAGATTAAACATAGGCTCAAATCTGATAATGCATTAGAGACACTTGTCGTCCCAACTTCTCTCAAAAATATTAAACTGAAAATATATAAAACAATAAATGATTCTCCCAATTTTATTAATTATATGGATGTGAAATATGGACTCTTACTTAATGGGAGGAAACAAGATGAGTATTTGAGAACTAATTTCTCAGCAAAATTTTTGGGCAAAAGAGAGATGAACAGACAGGTGAATGAAGGAAACTAAGTAACAGTGAACTGCATGATCTTTATAGGAAGCCAGATATAATAAGAACAGTGAAGTCTCGTAGACTTGATGGGCAGGACATGTGACACAAATGGGGAATGAAAGAGGGCATGGAAGCTTTTTCTAGGAAAACCAATGGGAAAATGCCCATTTGGCAGACCAAGAATGAGGTGGAAGATGACCGTTAACGATGATTTGAAGTAGTAGAGTATACAGGGATGATTAAAAAAACATTAGGTCATGATAGGGATACTTGAAGAGCTTATGACTTAGCGGCCATAAACCTACGGGTTCAATAGTGCCAGTGAGTTAGTGTGGTGTTAAATCTCGTGGCTTCGAGTTGGAGTTGTATTGTTTTTTATGCCTGGCTGTAAACAGCTGGCAAAGTGGTGGCAAGTTCAAGGTCAAGGCTTTGCATGCCCAGGCAAGTGCACTCGCGCAGAGAGCAACGCCCGCTTGCTTCTAGTGAGAGAGTTGCACTTCGGAAAGAAATGGCGTATCTTCCCGGGCGAGACTACTCGTTCTTGCCATGTAACAGAATTCACGATTTTTGAGGTTATATTATGTATTTAATTGATTTATAATTTCGTTATTGAAATTGTACAAGTTTATAATTTTCAAAATGCATCATTTAACAATCATAGCTTGCAAGTATAGCTTAAATTTGCATGATATTAATGTTGGCATTAAATTGTATACCGGCACCGATATTTTAGTTTATTTACGTAGGTTTTGCAAGTAATATTTTGATATGTAGATTATTTTAGAAATAGGAATCATTCCTAATTATTTTATTTTATTACACTCTATTTTTTGATGGGGAATGGATTTATTAGTGAAGATCAATTGATTCAAGTAAAATCAATAACTTCTATTTCAGTGTTGATGCGAAATTTTGTCGGTTTTGAGAAAGGTGCTGTATTTTTAAAGAGGTTTTGGATAAATGAAGGAAAGATATTACTGGGTTTTTAATTGTATGTTTGTTGCAATTTTAAATGCTGTGTTTTTTTTTCTAATCGTAATTCTGATAGTCAATTTTTCTTGAATCGTTTACGTATATTTTAGACAAATATCTTAAAGTAAGGACATTTCAAGAGTTTATGGCAAAATATTTAGCAAATACATTAAATTTGCAAAAAATATATATACATCTATTTTTTTATTCCTCTGATGGTTAGGGATATAATAATAGAAGTTGGATTTTTTAAAATATTTTCAGACGCCATTTAATTTCAACGCCATCATATGTCTTACGTCCATCTTTGCAATTAAATCGAAGATTTGATTAGTTTCATTAACTATGAAATTTTTTTTTGATGATTTTATGCATTGATTTATAAAGTAAAATTCTTAAAATTATGCAATTCATTGCCCTTTGAACATTTAAGAGTGCAATTTTTTTGTTCCAATGAATTTTATACATGTTTTTGACCATTGTTACAGGCGCCAATCCGCAAAGTGGCGCTCAAAGATATCTTTTGGACTTCAATTAAATGATTAGTAGAATCAACAATAAATGCATTCAGGTATGTTCCCAGCAAGTTAATACAATTTGTAATATAATTATTTTAATAAATTAAATAACGTAACAGTGTTTGATCCAGTAAAGGAAGCGCTTCGAATGTTGTGTTAAATGACGTTATATATACGAGCACCAAGATCATGAACTCGCACATTACAGTTTTAATAATAAAATAATATGAAGGATTATAATATTTTCAATTTGTGTCCAACTCAGGGTCGAGGTTTGAAATGAGATGAAACCCCCTTACATTAAGAGGCCTGTGAAAGACGAGGGTACCGGCCGACTACGCCTGACGCACCCCGCACAGGGGCAGATGAACAAAATATACAAGGTGAGTATAGAAAAATTGTGGAATGAAATTTTGTTGCAGAAACGCAGAGAAAAATCTCTCAAGTTCTGTTTCATTCACCACGAAATTCACATGGAGTTACCGAGACTCGATCTCAAGACCGCAGCGGTGAAAGACATTTTCAATAATTATATAAAATAATATGAAATAATATAAAAATAAAATTATATTAAATTTAATAATGAATAATTAGCAAAAATTAATAAAAATATTGGCTGAAGTTTCCATTAAGTGCATTGAGAAATTTTTGTAAGTCCCAGGCAGACACCTCGTACTTGCGCCAACAGGGTTTTATTTTAAAATTATTTCCCACCATTTACAATAAATTTTACATTTCTTCTAATGATTATTTCAATGTATTCAATGTATCGGGGGCACGCCGTAGCATAGTGGTTAAGGCACTGAGCTACAAGCCGGAGGGTCGAGGGTTCAAGTCCCGTTGGGGTCAGGATTTTTAAACTGACCCAAACCCTCTGGCGGCACTATGGCCCTGGGGTCGACTCAGCCTCTAACGGAAATGAGTACCAGACGCTTGTTCTGGGGGTAAAGGCGGCCGTCACGCAGGGCTGACAACCCGGCTGACATAATGTGCCGATTGTCTAGAAAAAGTGGGAGCCTTAACCTCCTACTACCCCAAGGGCCTCCGGGTCTGTTGTGGGATCACTTTACTTTACTTAGACGGACCTATCAGGTGAATATTCTATAATTTTATACTTTAATTTTGAATAATACCTCAACAGAACTTAACATGAATATTAAAGAAAGTTGACTATACATAACATGGAGAGGTGGCAGCCATATTGATTTTAACACATGTTCCAGTGCAGCCAACATAGAGTATGTACTTCAGAATTTTATAACTTACTATTCATTTTTGGGCGGTGCATTCTTTCACAGGTTAGAGTGCATAAATTGCATTAGGTTAGCTTTTAGGTTGGTCTTTCATAAGTTAGAGTAATTAAATTGTATTAGGTTAGCTTTTAAGTTCATTAAATATTGTGTATTTGTTTGCTGCATCATGCGATTCCATAGTGTAAACCGCTTTGCATTTATTGGCACATGCACATTGTGTCTGCTGGAATTTCTCACTGCGTTTATTGGAAACTTTAACCAAAATATTTGGTAATTAAAGTAATAAAGTGGTCTGAGGTTTTGCATTTGTCTGTCACAATTTTCCATATGACATTCTTATGCCACTGTCACACTAAACAATTTCTGGCCATTTATAATAACGTTTCATACTATTTTAAACATTTTACAACCATTTTACAAACTTTTTTTAAAGATTTTTAAATATTTGTAAATTATGCAAATATTTAGAATCGAGTTCTACAGATGCACAAATGCTTAATGTAACATCCACTAGATGGTTCTCAAATCAGTGTTACCAACATTTTCAAATATTTCCAAACCATATTTCAAGAAATTAACTTCATTTTGTTAGATTATAATACTTACAGCAAGTGTTGCCGATGCTGTGGATTATGGAATTCTTTGGCTATAAATGAATTAATTATTAAAATTCCACATAAAACTATATACCTAATTTGTCAAAAATCGTTAATTTTTTTTAAGTATGCTAACTAAGTCCACTGCTGTGGTCTTGAGGTAGCGTGCTGCCTTGTCACGCAGTGGGCCCGGATTTGATTCCCGGTCGGGACAGGCTCCTGGATGAGATTTTTTCGGGGTTTTTACTCACTGATGTTTTTATTATTGATTCAACATTTCTCACTGAAAGATAAATTATATTTGAAGAGAAAAATTTTCGCCTAGACCGGTAGCTCAGTTGGTAGAGCACTTGGCCCGGAAAGCCAAGGGTCCCGGGTTCGAGTCTCGGTCTAGGCAAAAAATTTTCTCTTCAAATATAAGTTATTTTTTACTCACTATTTGAAATAAATGGTAAAGATAGAAACAAAGGCTTCATAGCATTTGGTGGGTGGAAATTACAACGTATATAGAGAAAGATTTGCATTTAGATCAGTACTTGCTCAGGTAGCTCAGATGGTCGAGCACTTGGTCTAGAGAACCAAGGGTCCCGGGTTCAAGTCCAGGTCTGAGCATATAATTTTTCTCTTCAAATTTGATTTATCCATCATTGAGATATATGAAATTAATAATAAAAATATATTTTACCAGGTTTGGTTTAATGCTTGTGCTACCTAAGCATCTCTTTTCAAACACAGGTTTTTCTCTCTCTTATAGTATCCTGTTTGCCAATAGCGTGACTCTCTGTTCATTTCCAAATAAATTTGTTCGATTTTTTTAGGAGGGCTGCCTGGCTAAACATCTCCATCCCGCCTTATGTCTCTAAGCATGCCGCCACACTGTGCTACCATGCCAGCCTCTTGATGCATACTTAAATGGCTGCATCCTTCCCTCCCTGTGCCTATGCAACTCACTGCTACTTTCTAAGCCTGACTTCCATCCATGCCAGTACGGAGGCTGTGTGTGCCAAGTAACCATGCATACCTAATCATCCACCTCTGTTTTCCATCTTTGCTTCTACCTGTTCAACAGCTCGCCCACCATTGTCTCCTTTTTTACTGTGTCTATCTCAATTAGTTGAGTATGCATTTGTTAATATTTTTTAGGTTCCCATTAATGCCCGCTTACCCATCACCGTCTGTCATCTTTGTCTCTTTCCTTCCTTCTTCCTTCCTTCCTTCCTTCATTCCTTCCTTCCTTGTCTGTGCTGTGAGTGACTGGAGCCGTGTGGTCTACGCCAGTCCTATCTGAGCCATTGGGTTAGAAGATAAAACGGACTGTGTGGGTGTTTCCAGGACATCCAGTGCAAAAAACTATATGGGCCAGGCTATCATTCATATCATTTGTTCCACCAGTGTCTCCCTTTTTAATGTGCCTATCTTTATTCTTAGAGTGTGCATTTGTTTTTTTTTTTTTTTTTTTTTTGGTTTCCATTCATGCCTTCGTACCCATTACCGTCTGTTGTCTTTGTCTATTTACTTCCTTCCTTGTCTGTGCACGTGCTGCAAGTGACTGTAGCCTGGTAGTCTAAGCCGGTCCTATCTGAGCCATAGGGCTAGAAGATTAAAAAGACTGTGTGGGTGCTTCCAGGATCTTCAAGTCCGTAAGCTATATGGCCCAGGTAATCATTCATGCCATTTCTTCCATCATTGTCTTCTTTTTTAATGTGCCTATCTTAATTAGTTGAGTGTGCATTTGTTAATTTTTTTGGGATCCCATTCATGCCTTCGTACGCATTACCGTCTAATGTCTTCGTCTATTTCCTTCCTTGTCTGTGCACGTGCTGCGAGTTACTGGAGTCTGGTAGTCTAAGCCGGTCCTATCTGATCCATTGGGCTAGAAGATAAAACGGACTGTGTGGGTGCTTCCAGGATCTTCAAGTCCATAAGCTATATGGGCCAGGCAATCATTCATGCCATTTCTCCATCATCTTTTTTAATGTGCCTATATTAATTAGTTGATTGTGCATTTGTTAAATTTTTTAGGATCCCATTCATTCCATCGTACACATTACCGTCTATTGTCTTTGTCTATTTCCTTCCTTCCTTGTCGGTGCACGTGCTGCGAGTGGCTGGAGCCTGGTAGTCTAAGCCTGTCCTATCTGAGCCATTGGGCTAGAAGATAAAACGGACTGTGTGGGTGCTTCCAGGATCTTCAAGTCCATAAGCTATATGGGCCATGCAATCATTCATGCCATTTCTTCCACCATTGTCTTCTTTTTTAATGTGCCTATCTTAATTAGTTGAGTGTGTATTTGTTAATATTTTTGGGATCTCATTCATGCCTTCGTATGCATTACCGTCTAATGTCTTCGTCTATTTCCTTCCTTGTCTGTGCATGTGCTGCAAGTGACTGGTGCCTGGTAGTCTAAGCCGGTCCTATCTGAGCCATTATGCTAGAAGATAAAACGGACTGTGTGCGTGCTTCCAGGATTTGCAAGTCCATAAGCTATATGGGCCATGCAATCATTCATGCCATTTCTTCCACCATCGTCTTGTTTTTTAATGTGCCTATCTTAATTAGTTGATTGTGCATTTGTTAAATTTCTTAGGATCCCATTCATTCCTTCGTACGCATTACCGTCTATTTTCTTTGTCTATTTCCTTCCTTCCTTGTCTGTGTAAGTGCTGCGAGTGAGTGGAGCCTGGTAGTCTAAACCGGTCCTATCTGAGCCATTGGGCTAGAAGATAAAACGGACTGTGTGGGTGCATCCAGGATATTCAAGTCCACATGCTATATGGGCAAGGCAATCATTCATGCCATTCCTTCCACCATCGTCTTGTTTTTTAATGTGCCTATCTTAATTAGTTGATTGTGCATTTGTTAAATTTCTTAGGATCCCATTCATGCCTTAGTACGCATTACCGTCTAGTTTCTTTGTCTATTTCCTTCCTTCCTTGTCTGTGTAAGTGCTGCCAGTGAGTGGAGCCTGGTAGTCTAAACCGGTCCTATCTGAGCCATTGGGCTAGAAGATAAAATGGACTGTGTGGGTGCATCCAGGATATTCAAGTCCATAAGTTATATGGGCCAGGCAATCGTTCATGCCATTTCTTCCACCATTGTCTTCTTTTTTAATGTGCCTATCTTAATTAGTTGATTGTGGATTTGTTAAATTTTTCAGGATGCGATACATGCCTTCGTACCCATTACCGACTGTTCTCTTTGTCTATTTCCTTCCTTCCTTGTCTGTGCAGGTGCTGCGAGTGACTGGAGCCTGGTAGTCTATGCCGGTCTATCTGAGCCATTGGACTACAAGATAAAACAGACTGTGTGGGTACTTCCAGGATCTTCAAGTCCGTAAGCTATATGGGCCAGGCAATCATTCATGCCATTTCTTCCACCATTGTCTTCTTTTTTAATGTGCCTATCTTAATTAGTTGAGTGTGTATTTGTTAATTTTTTTGGGATCCCATTCATGCCTTCGTATGCATTACCGTCTTATATCTTCGTCTATTTCCTTCCTTGTCTGTGCATGTGCTGCGAGTGACTAGAGTCTAGTAGTCTAAGCCGGTCCTATCTGAGCCATTGAGCTAGAAGATAAAACGGACTGTGTGGGTGCTTCCAGGATCTTCAAGTCCATAAGCTATATGGGCCAGGCAATCATTCATGCCATTTCTTCTCCATCATCTTTTTTAATGTGCCTATATTAATTAGTTGATTGTGCATTTGTTAAATTTTTTAGGATCCCATTCATGCCTTCGTACGCATTACCGTCTATTGTCTTTGTCTATTTCCTTTCTTCCTTGTCTGTGCACGTGCTGCGAGTGACTGGAGCCTGGTAGTCTAAGCCCGTTCTATCTGAGCCATTGGGCTAGAAGATAAAACGGACTGTGTGGGTGCTTCCAGGATCTTCAAGTCCATACGCTATATGGGCCAGGCAATCATTCATGCCATTTCTTCCACCGTTGTTTTCCTTTTTAATGTGCCTATCTTAATCTGGTTGTGTGTGCATTTGTTAAAATCTTAGGATCCCATTCATGCCTTCGTACGCATTACCGTCTATTTTCTTTGTCTATTTCCTTTCTTGTCTGTGCACGTGCTGCGAGTGACTGGAGCCTGGTAGTCTAAGCCGGTCCTATCTGAGCCATTGGGCTAGGAGATGAAACGGACTGTGTGGGTGCTTCCAGGATCTTCAAGTCCATAAGCTATATGGGCCATGCAATCATTCATGCCATTTCTTCCACCATTGTTTTCCTTTTTAATGTGCCTATCTTAATTAGTTGTGTGTGCATTTGTTAAAATCTTAGAATCCCATTCATGCCTTCGTTCGCATTATCGTCAATTTTCTTTGTCTATTTCCTTCCTTGTCTGTGCACGTGCTGCGAGTGACTGGAGCCTGGTAGTCTAAGCCGGTCCTATCTGAGCCATTGGGTTAGAAGATAAAACGGACTGTGTGGGTGCTTCCAGGATCTTCAAGTCCATAAGCTATATGGGCCATGCAATCATTCATGCCATTTCTTCCACCATTGTTTTCCTTTTTAATGTGCCTATCTTAATTAGTTGTGTGTGCATTTGTTAAAATCTTAGGATCCCATTCGTGCCTTCATTCGCATTACCGTCTATTTTCCTTGTCTATTTCCTTCCTTGTCTGTGCACGTGCTGCGAGTGACTGGAGCCTGGTAGTCTAAGCCGGTCCTATCTGAGCCATTGGGCTAGAAGATAAAACGGACTGTGTGGGTGCTTCCAGGATCTTCTAGTCCATAAGCTATATGGGCCAGGCAATCATTCATGCCATTTCTTCCACCATCGTCTTCTTTTTTAATGTGCCTATCTTAATTAGTTGATTGTGCATTTGTTAAATTTCTTAGGATCCCATTCATGCCTTCGTACGCATTACCGTCTATTTTCATTGTCTATTTCCTTCCTTCCTTGTCTGTGTAAGTGCTGCGAGTGACTGGAGCCTGGTAGTCTAAACCGGTCCTATCTGAGCCATTGGGTTAGAAGATAAAACGGACTGTGTGGGTGCATCCAGGATATTCAAGTCCATAAGCTATATGGGCCAGGCAATCGTTCATGCCATTTCTTCCACCATTGTCTTCTTTTTTAATGTGCCTATCTTAATTAATTGATTGTGCATTTGTTAAATTTTTAAGGATGCGATACATGCCTTCGTACCCATTACCGACTGTTCTCTTTGTCTCTTTCCTTCCTTCCTTGTCTGTGCCCGTGCTGCGAGTGACTGGAGCCTGGTAGTCTATGCCGGTCTATCTGAGCCATTGGGCTGGAAGATAAAACAGACTGTGTGGTTGCTTCCAGGATCTTCAAGTCCGTAAGGTATATGGGCCAGGCAATCATTCATGCCATTTCTTCCACCATTGTCTTCTTTTTTAATGTGCCTATCTTAATTAGTTGAGTGTGTATTTGTTAATTTTTTTGGGATCCCATTCATGCCTTCGTACGCATTACCGTCTAATGTCTTCGTCTATTTCCTTCCTTCCTTGTCTGTGCACGTGCTGCGAGTGACTGGAGCCTGGTAGTCTAAGCCGGTCCTATCTGAGCCATTGGGTTAGAAGATAAAACGGACTGTGTGGGTGCTTCCAGGATCTTCAAGTCCATAAGCTATATGGGCCAGGCAATCATTCATGCCATTTCTTCCACCGTTGTTTTCCTTTTTAATGTGCCTATATTAATTAATTGTGTGTGCATTTGTTAAAATCTTAGGATCCCATTCATGCCTTCGTACGCATTACCGTCTATTTTCTTTGTCTATTTCCTTTCTTGTCTGTGCACGTGCTGCGAGTGACTGGGGCCTTGTAGTCTATGCCGGTCCTATCTGAGCCATTGGGATATGAGATAAAACGGACTGTGTGAGTGCTTCCAGGATCTTCAAGTCCATAAAGCTATATGGGCCATGCAATCATTCATGCCATTTCTTCCACCATTGTTTTTCTTTTTAATGTGCCTATCTTAATTAGTTGTGTGTGCATTTGTTAAAATCTTAGAATCCCATTCATGCCTTCGTTCGCATTATCGTCAATTTTCTTTGTCTATTTCCTTCCTTGTCTGTGCACGTGCTGCGAGTGACTGGAGCCTGGTAGTCTAAGCCGGTCCTATCTGAGCCATTAGGTTAGAAGTTAAAACGGACTGTGTGGGTGCTTCCAGGATCTTCAAGTCCATAAGCTATATGGGCCATGCAATCATTCATGCCATTTCTTCCACCATTGTTTTCCTTTTTAATGTGCCAATCTTAATTAGTTGTGTGTGCATTTGTTAAAATCTTAGGATCCCATTCGTGCCTTCGTTCGCATTACCGTCTATTTTCTTTGTATATTTCCTTCCTTGTCTGTGCACGTGCTGCGAGTGACTGGAGCCTGGTAGTCTAAGCCGGTCCTATCTGAGCCATTGGGCTAGAGATGAAACGGACTGTGTGGGTGCTTCCAGGATCTTCAAGTCCATAAGCTATATGGGCCAGGCAATCATTCATGCCATTTCTTCCACCATTGTCTTCTTTTTTTAATGTGCCTATCTTAATTAGTTGAGTGTGTATTTGTTAATTTTTTTGGGATCCCATTCATGCCTTCGTATGCATTACCGTCTAATGTCTTTGTCTATTTCCTTCTTTGTCTGTACATGTGCTGCGAGTGACTGGAGTCTGGTAGTGTAGGCCGGTCCTATCTGAGCCATTGGGCTAGAAGATGAAAAGGACTGTGTGGGTGCTTCCAGGATCTTCAAGTCCATAAGCTATATGGGCCAGGCAATCATTCATTCCATTTCTTCCACCATTGTCTTCTTTTTTAATGTGCCTATCTTAATTAGTTCGTTCTGCATTTCTTAAATTTTAAAGGATGCGATACATGCCTTCGTACCCATTACCGACTGTTGTCTTTGTCTATATCCTTCCTTCCTTGTCTGTGCACGTGCTGCGAGTGACTGGAGCCTGGTACTCTATGCCGGTCTATCTGAGCCATTGGGCTGGAAGATAAAACAGACTGTGTGGGTGCTTCCAGGATCTTCAAGTCCGTAAGCTATATGGGCCAGGCAATCATTCATGCCATTTCTACCACCGTTGTTTTCCTTTTTAATGTGCCTATCTTAATTAGTTGTGTGTGCATTTGTTAAAATCTTAGGATCCCATTCATTCCCTCGTACGCATGTACCGTCTATTTTCTTTGTCTATTTCCTTCCTTGTCTGTGCACGTGCTGCGAGTGACTGGAGCCTGGTAGTCTAAGCCGGTCCTATCTGAGCCATTGGGCTAGGAGATGAAACGGACTGTGTGGGTGCTTCCAGGATCTTCAAGTCCATAAGCTATATGGGCCATGCAATCATTCATGCCATTTCTTCCATCATTGTCTTCCTTTTTAATGTGCCTATCTTAATTAGTTTATTGTGCGTTTGTTAAATTTCTTAGGATCCCATTTTTGCCTTCGTACGCATTACCGTCTATTTCCTTCCTTCCTTGTCTGTGTAAGTGCTGCGAGAGAGTGGAGCCTGGTAGTCTAAACCGGTCCTATCTGAGCCATTGGGCTAGAAGATAAAACGGACTGTGTGGGTGCTTCCAGGATATTCCAGTCCATAAGCTTATGGGCCAGGCAATCGTTCATGCCATTTCCTTCCACCATTGTCTTCTTTTTTTAATGTGCCTATCTTAATTAGTTGATTGTGCATTTGTTAAAATTTTTAAAGATGTCGATACATGCCTCGTACGACCCATTACCGACTGTTGTCTTTGTCTATTTCCTTCCTTCCTTGTCTGTGCACGTGCTGCGAGTGACTGGAGCCTGGTAGTCTAAGCCGGTCTATCTGAGCCATTGGACTAGAAGATAAAACAGACTGTGTGGGTACTTCCAGGATCTACAAGTCCGTAAGCTATATGGGCCAGGCAATCATTCATGCCATTTCTTCCACCATTGTCTTCTTTTTTAATGTGCGCTATCTTAATTAGTTGAGTGTGATTGTTAATTTTTTTTGGGATCCCATTCATGCCTTTCGTACGTCATTACGTCTCATGTCTTCTTCTATTTCCCTCCTTGTTCTGTACACGTGCTGCGAGTGACGGGAGTCCTGGTAGTCAAAGCCGGTCCTATCTGAGCCATTGGGCAGAAGATAAAACGGACTGTGTGGGTGCTTCCAGGATCTTCAAGTCCATAAGCTATATGGCCAGCATACATTCATGCCATTTCATACGCCATTGTCTTCTTTTTAATGTGCCTATATTAATTTGTTGATTGTGCATTTGTAAATTTTTTTAGGATCCCATTCATGCCTTCGTACGCATTACCGTCTATTGTATTTGTCTATTTCCTTTCTTCCTTGTCTGTGCACGTGCTACGAGTGACTGGAGCCTGGTAGTCTAAGCCCGTTCTATCTGAGCCATTGGGCTAGAAGATAAAACGAACTGTGTGGGTGCTTCCAGGATCTTCAAGTCCATAAGCTATAAGGGACAGGCAATCATTCATGCCATTTCTTCCACCGTTGTTTTCCTTTTTAATGTGCCTATCTTAATTAGCTGTGTATGCATTTGTTAAAATCTTAGGATCCCATTCATGCCTTCGTACGCATTACCGTCTATTTTCTTTGTCTATTTCCTTTCTTGTCTGTGCACGTGCTGCGAGTGACTGGAGCCTGGTAGTCTAAGCCGGTCCTATCTGAGCCATTGGGCTAGGAGATAAAACGGACTGTGTGGGTGCTTCCAGGATCTTCAAGTCCATAAGCTATATGGGCCAGGCAATCATTCATGCCATTTCTTCCACCATTGTCTTCCTTTTTAATGTGCCTATCTTAATTAGTTGTGTGTGCATTTGTTAAAATCTTAGGATCCCATTCATGCCTTCGTACGCATTACCGTCTATTGTCTTTGTCTATTTCCTTCCTTCCTTGTCTGTGCACGTGCTGCGAGTGACTGGAGCCTGGTAGTCTAAGCCGGTCCTATCTGAGCCATTGGGCTAGAAGATAAAACGGACTGTGTGGGTGCTTCCAGGATCTTCAAGTCCATAAGCTATATGGGCCAGGCAATCATTCATGCCATTTCTTCCACCATTGTTTTCCTTTTTAATGTGCCTATCTTAATTAGTTGAGTGTGCATTTGTTAAAATTTTTAGGATCCCATTCATGCCTTCGTACGCATTACCGTCTATTGTCTTTGTCTATTTCCTTCCTTGTCTGTGCACGTGCTGCGAGTGACTGGAGCCTGGTAGTCTAAGCCGGTCCTATCTGAGCCATTGGGCTAGAAGATAAAACGGACTGTGTGGGTGCTTCCAGGATCTTCAAGTCCATAAGCTATATGGGCCAGGCAATCATTCATGCCATTTCATCCACCATTGTCTTCTTTTTTAATGTGCCTATCTTAATTAGTTGAGTGTGCATTTGTTAAAATTTTTAGGATCCCATTCATGCCTTCGTACGCATTACCGTCTGTTGTCTTTGTCTATTTTCTTCCTTCCTTGTCTGTGCATGTGCTGCGAGTGACTGGAGCCTGGTAGTCTAAGCCGGTCCTATCTGAGCCATTGGGCTAGAAGATAAAACGGACTGTGTGGGTGCTTCCAGGATCTTCAAGTCCATAAGCTATATGGGCCAGGCAATCATTCATGCCTTTTCTTCCACCATTGTCTTCTTTTTTAATGTGCCTATCTTAATTAGTTGTTTGTGCATTTGTTAAAATTTTTAGGATCCCATTCATGCCTTCGTACGCATTACCATCTGTCGTCTTTGTCTATTTTCTTCCTTCCTTGTCTGTGCACGTGTTGCGAGTGACTGGAGCCTGGTAGTCTAAGCCGGTCCTATCTGAGCCATTGGGCTAGAAGATAAAACGGACTGTGTGGGTGCTTCCAGGATCTTCAAGTCCATAAGCTATATGGGCCAGGCAATCATTCATGCCATTTCATCCACCATTGTCTTCTTTTTTAATGTGCCTATCTTAATTAGTAGAGTGTGCATTTGTTAAAATTTTTAGGTTCCCATTCATGCCTTCGTACGCATTACCATCTGTCGTCTTTGTCTATTTTCTTCCTTCCTTGTCTGTGCACGTGCTGCGAGTGACTGGAGCCTGGTAGTCTAAGCCGGTCCTATCTGAGCCATTGGGCTAGAAGATAAAACGGACTGTGTGGGTGCTTCCAGGATCTGCAAGTCCATAAGCTATATGGGCCAGGCTATCTTTCATTGCTTTTCATCCGGCATTGTCTTCTTTTTTAATGTGCCTATCTTAATTAGTAGAGTGTGCATTTGTTAAAATTTTTAGGTTCCCATTCATGCCTTCGTACGCATTACCATCTGTCGTCTTTGTCTATTTTCTTCCTTCCTTGTCTGTGCACGTGCTGCGAGTGACTGGAGCCTGGTAGTCTAAGCCGGTCCTATCTGAGCCATTGGGCTAGAAGATAAAACGGACTGTGTGGGTGCTTCCAGGATTTGCAAGTCCATAAGCTATATGGGCCAGGCTATCTTTCATTGCTTTTCATCCGTCATTGTCTTCTTTTTTAATGTGCCTATCTTAATTAGTAGAGTGTGCATTTGTTAAAATTTTTAGGTTCCCATTCATGCCTTCGTACGCATTACCATCTGTCGTCTTTGTCTATTTTCTTCCTTCCTTGTCTGTGCACGTGCTGCGAGTGACTGGAGCCTGGTAGTCTAAGCCGGTCCTATCTGAGCCATTGGGCTAGAAGATAAACTGACTGTGTGGGTGCTTGCAGGATCTGCCAGTCCACAAGCTGTATGGGCCAGGCTATCATTCATGCCTTTTCATCCACCATTGTCTTCTTTTTTAATGTGCCTATCTTAATTAGTAGAGTGTGCATTTGTTAAAATTTTTAGGTTCCCATTCATGCCTTCGTACGCATTACCATCTGTCGTCTTTGTCTATTTTCTTCCTTCCTTGTCTGTGCACATGCTGCGAGTGACTGGAGCCTGGTAGTCTAAGCCGGTCCTATCTGAGCCATTGGGCTAGAAGATAAAACGGACTGTGTGGGTGCTTCCAGGATTTGCAAGTCCATAAGCTATATGAGCCAGGCTATCTTTCATTGCTTTTCATCCGCCATTGTCTTCTTTTTTAATGTGCCTATCTTAATTAGTAGAGTGTGCATTTGTTAAAATTTTTAGGTTCCCATTCATGCCTTCGTACGCATTACCATCTGTCGTCTTTGTCTATTTCCTTCCTTGTCTGTGCACATGCTGCGAGTGACTGGATCCTTGGTAGTCTAAGCCGGTCCTATCTGAGCCATTGGGCTAGAAGATAAACTGACTGTGTGGGTGCTTGCAGGATCTGCCAGTCCACAAGCTGTATGGGCCAGGCTATCATTCATGAGATTTCACCACCGTTGTCATATTAATATGCTAATGTTCATTCCTAGACTGTGCATGTGCTAATTGTATTAGGTTTCCATGCATACCTGCTGAGCCAGGACTTCCTGTTGGCATGCTGCTACATGTGTTGTTTTCTAGACATACCTGCTCAGCTTGAACTGTTTTATCTTCTATCTAAAGGCTGTCTTGCTTTTTTGTTTATGCACATCCTTCCTGTGCTAATTTTGTTTTTACCTGTACTTGTCCCTCTCTGCCTTGGTTTTGTATTTGTACATGGGCTTGCCTGTGCCTGTTTTTTTGTCTTTCTTTTTATGTGTGCGTGCCTATCCCTGATTGACTTGCTTTTATATCTGTCTGCATGTATCTTGCTTCTGTACTACCTGTTTCAATGTATCCTTGTATATTCTTCTGCCTATCTGCATATACCTTTTCTTCCTGTACATCCCTCTGCTTGTCTACGTATCCCTGTTCCTCTTTCTGCTTGCACATCCCTCTGAATGTCTACATATCCCTGTCGCTCTTCCTGCCTGTCTGCATATTTCTGTTCCTGCCTTTACATCTATTGTCTGTCTGCATATCCCTTCCCTGTTCCTGCCTGCCAGTCAGTGTCAACATCTGCCAGTCAAGATCAACATCTTCAGGCACAGCTGACATCTGTCAGCCAGTGCAAACATCTGCCAGCCAGTGCCAACTAGTGTCGACACCTGCCAAAATCTGCCAGCTGGTGCCGAAATTCTTTCAGCCAGTGCAGGCATCTGTCAGATGGTGCCAACATTTGCCAGTCTGTTCCGACATCTGCCGGCCAATGTTGATATCTGCTAGTCACTATCAATGTCTGCCAGTACTGCATGCCTTCTCAACATATGTACTGTAGAGAAGTTAGGAATTTAATCCAGACAACTGGTGCACACCACCACAACTTCTAACCGTAAGATTGAAATTTTCAATTGTACTGGGTATTAAACCTGGGCCTGCCAGTCAGGAGGCAGGCATGATATCATGTGAACTAGTATGGCAGAAATACGTAATTGCAACAAATGAAGACTTTTACAACCGTGGTCAAAAGTCTCTGTTGTGGTCAGACATTTTGTTTCCAGTTACAGGAGACATCTTCAGTGGCTGAGTAGGTACCTTACTGGAGGCTTTTGCCGGCGAGTCTGCAGCGAGTAACTTACTGAGCCAGTGAAGATGTCTGCCGAAACATTTGGCTGCAACAGCAATTGTCAACTACAGCTAATACTGCGAAGTTGGTAATTGTTGACGACTGCAACCAAATCCAGGCTTTGGTATAAATCAGCCAATTCTAATTTTTGTCTTTCACAGGTCCAATACCTTTATTTTCTGTTTGTTTATTTGTAATTTACATTTCTTATTTGGGGCCCAAGTCTCACTGCCGTATATAAATATTAACATCCTATTCACAGTGTTCCTTTCTAAACTTTGTGGCTTGGTTAAACAGATAAAAAGTTTTAGCTGTCAAACATTTGACTTCATGTATCCATCCATATCCATAGTAATTCTGCCTGAGGGCAGGTCTTTCACTGCAATCATAGCATTTTCATGCTAAGCTTTGCAGCTTTACTAGGGAATTATAGGTGTGGTAGCTTCCAGTTGCTTTCCACACCGGTGAAGGATGATGATGATGATTATGGTTGGATGATTTTCTGGGACCATTGGGCCCTAAGCTTTCCTGACATTTGTCTCTCTATTTTATTATTTTATTGAATCTCCAATAATATGAGCCCTATTTCACCATCTGGTATGTTAGGGTTTTAGTTACAATACAATTAATTATTTACAATAATTTAGAGTGTGGTTAATTTCTATCATTACATAATAACGTAATATGAACAAATTAATTAATTAATTAACAAACCCAAGAAAAATGGTACTGTACATCAACTATATGTAGACTTCAAAAAAGCATATGATTAAATTAAGAGGGAGAAGTTATATAGTATCCTGCTGGAGTTCGGAATTCCTAAAAAGTTAGTTAGGCTTATACGAATGTGTCTAAATGGCACAAAGAGTAGGGTGCGGGTAGGCAAACAGTTTCCGGACACTTTTGAAATCCAGAAAGGGTTGAAGCAAGGAGATGCACTATCTCCTCTACTATTTAATTTTGTACTAGAGCATGCCATTAAATCTTTCGAGGATGAGGAAGGATTACAACTCAATGGTATTAATAAGCTGTTAGTTTATGCTGATGATGTAGTATTATTGGCCGATAGCTAGGAGATACTAAAGGACAACACGCACACACTATTGAGTAACACTAAGAAATTAGGACTGGAAGTAAATATCAATAAAACTAAATATATGGTAACACATAGAAATACATTATATAATGAAAATGGACAGCTAATGACAAATGATGGAAATTTTGAGGAAGTGGCTGAATTCAAATACCTAGGAACAATAATCACAAATAGGAATGAGATGCACAAAGAAATTAAACATAGGCTCATTCTGGAAATGCGTGCTATTATGCATTGCAGAGACTCTTGATGTCCCAACTCCTTTCAAAAAACGTTAAACTGAAAATATATAAAACTATTATTCTACCAGTTATATTATATGGGTGCGAAACATGGACTCTTACTTTAAGGGAGGAAATGAGATTACGAGTATTTGAGAATAAAGTTCTTAGGAAAATGTTTGGACCAAAGAGATATGAACAGACAGGTGAATGGGGAAGACTAAATAACAATGAACTACATGGTCTTTATAGGAAGCCAGATATAATAAGAACAGGTAAGTCTCGTAGACTGCGATGGGCAGGACATGTTGCACGTATGGGGAATGAAAGACGTGCATGGAAGGTTCTTGTAGGAAAGCCAGAGGGAAAACACCCAGTTGGTAGACCAAGAATGAGGTGGGAGAATAACATTAACTATGATTTGAGGGAAGTAGATTATACAGGGAATGATTGGAAAGCATTAGCTCAGGATAGGGATGTATGGAGAGTTTATGTCTGTACGGTCATGAACCTATGGGTTTGATAGTGCCAGTGAGTTAGTTAAATGAAGTCAATTACTTTTGTTCCCTAGGAAAGTAAGTTGAGCTATTTCATGCCGATGTCAAGGCCTCTCTGGCAAATTCAACTTACTTCCCTAAAAACAGAATGGTAATTAGATCATAGGAGTGAACAAATAAATAATTGTATTGTGTGCGACTATTCCACTCGGCATGCTGGATGTCGAACCCAGAGTAGACATAGTCCCACACCACAGCTGCTAACGTAGTTTGACATTTCATGTAAACAATGGTAACTGAATTTACTTGTTGATATGTTGGCACTAATTGATGTCCGAAGAATAAAAAGCCAAAGTTGTAAAAAGAAAAACTGAGATTTTTTTATAAAAGAACTGCAAGGAAAAAAAACTTTACAAAATGAAGTGGGCAAAGAAATTGCTGTCATTTTCGAAAAAATCAAACTATATAAACAAAATGAGTGAAGTAATTTTAATGTGAGAATGTTTGCAATGTTTTCTCTTGACATAGTTCATGTTCAATTAAAGGAAAATTTATTTTGCTATTCTTATTTTATACCTTGTAAAAATAAATTTTATGTTTTTATTGATTAATTTTTTTATTAGGAAGTGATTTGTCATCAGAGGTTCCTGTATAGAGCATCCTCTTCCCTCAAATCTCTAGCTTCCATACTTCTCCTCACTCCATCTATCCAACGTTCTCTAGGTCTGCCTCTTCCACTTCTTCCATTAGCTTTCCAATTAAGGATCTTCTTTGGTATTCTCTCTTCTTCCATTCTTATGAGGTGTCCATACCATTTCAAATGTTTTTCTTCTATTTTTTTTTTTTTCCAATATGCTTTTTTAACTTGTGTAATTTCCCTTATTGTGATGTTTCTGACTTTATCCCTTCTTGAAATTCTTGTTGATCGCCTCCAAAAATCCATTTCTACTGCTAACAGCTTGATGACTTGTTATAGCTTACATATATTAAAAAAATAAAATTATTTTTACTAGAATTAATTCAATGTAGCACTATAAATTTGGGAATTATTCTTTGATGCCATGAAAAACCAGGAAAGAGTCAAGAATTTAATATTTGTAATTCACTGCACATGTTCTGGGACTGATATCTGCCTAGATGTGATCAACTTTACATTTGTTATTGTTTGTCTCAAATAACAGTAACTGTGGGTTCACATATTTTTCACCATGAATGTGAGGAGGAATATTTTAATGGAAAACAAGTCGGCTGCAGTGGTCTAGTGATTGTTCCTTGACTCTGGTAGTGGATTCAATATCGGGTGGAGTCAATGAAGTTTTTAGAATGGAAAAATCCAAGGAACAAGTCCTCCAGGCAGGACTTTAAGCCGTGGGATCCAATCTGAAGATTTTCTGCTTGCAAAAGAACCTTAAGCCTTAATTTGTGCCTATAATCGAAATTTAATTGACTTTCCCATCCAAGTAGTACCTTAGTCTAATTGTGGCGATATGCTAACCACATGTTACTGTAGCTGTGCTTGTTGGGACATATGTGATAAGCCACATCATTTAATGTCCCCACTTTATTTGTTTGGTTGCCACTTCCATAAGAAACATGTTAAAGAATGTTTAAATAGCTGAGTTACTTTATACTTTGTGAAATTTATTACTCTAATAAGTGCATAAGGTCCTGGGTTCAAACCCCAGTCTGAGCGTATCTTTTTCATAAGTAATGCCACGAGTGATTTCCAAATTATCGATAAATCCACGACTCACGAAGTGAGGAGTGAATTTATCTAGATAGTTTGGAAATCAAGAGTGACATTTGTTAGGACTATTTAACGAATAAAATTAAGCTGTTTACTCACAAACCATTATTTAACTATAGTTATTTTAAAATTTTTATATATTTAATGTAAATGGCGATGTTTGAAAACAAATGAGAAATGATAGGTACGCTTCATCTGCTTCTTTTGTTCGTCACTGCAACCAGAGCATATTATTTATTGCCAAAGGAACGCAATATTGTAAGAATGCCCTCTAGTGGAGAAAAAATGAAATACATCAAACTGTAGGTATATTAATTCATTTCTGATTTTGTATGACGTAAATATGACAATTATATTTTTCTGGATTATTACCTGAGAAAAAATACATTTAAGAAAGTGCAAACAGTGGTTTCTTTTTTTGGTGGTATAATAAATTGCTACAAATGTTTTTATATTAACTCCTGCAAGTGCTATGTGTTGGCATCCATGCACTGTATATACAATCTGGTAGCCATATTTCCTACAGAGTCAGGCACTGCAAAATAATGGTCAGACCTGTTCAGAATATTAAAAAGGAGGAGCTTTCTTTAATGTGGTAAATTTAATATTGATAAATATTTGGTGAAACACGACTGTGATTGGTTGTAAAACAGAAATAATTGAAACGTGAATGGTCATTGACTTCCATTTGGGGCGTCAGTTAAATAGACTAAAGAGAGAGAGACAGAGAGAGGTGAATAATGGAAAAGACAACCTGTGGGCTACATGATCAGGTGTCATAAGAACAGCTATCATACACTTCGATGGGCAAGGACATGTGTCAGGAATAAGGAAATTAAGCGTGACATGGATGTCCTTGTAGGAAAATGAGAGAGAAAAGGACCAGTAAGGTAGAAACAACATTTTATACGATTTTAATAAAAAACATTAATAATAACTTATTTTAGGAATTCTCACTATGAGGTATATTCATTAAGGTAGAATATGTTTATCACTCACCTCATATTGTTCTTCTTATTTGATTATAAACTAGTTTCGGAACATAGTTTATAATCAAATAAGAAGAACAATATGAGGTGACATATTCTACCTTAACATTAATAATACTTATGATAATAATAATGGGCTCTACTGCACTTCTACTAGCACTTGATTTTTCAGTTATATAGTTGTAAACTATAGCTCTTCTTCTGTATTTACTTACTTACGCACTGGCACTATCGAACCCATAGGTTCATGGCCGCACGGACATAAGCCCTCCATACATCCCTATCCTGAGCTAATACTTTCCAATCATTCCCTGTATAATCTAAAGTAAAGTGATCCCACTACGGGCCTCAGGAGGCCCTTGGGGTAGTAGGAGGTTAAGGCTCCCACTTTTTCTTGACAATCGGCACTTGATATCAGCCGGGTTGTCAGCCCTGCGTGACGGCCGCCTTTACCCCAGAACAAGCGTCTGGTACTCATTTCAGTTACAGGCTGAGTCGACCCCAGGGCCATAGTGCCGCCAGAAGGTTTGGGTCAGTTTAAAAATCCTGACCCCACCGGGACTCGAACCCTCGACCTTCCGGCTTGTAGCGCAGTGCCTTAACCCTGTATAATCTACTTCCCTCAAATCATAGTTAATGTGGGGCACGCCGTAGCGTAGTGGTTAAGGCACTGAGCTACAAGCCGGAGGGTCGAGGGTTCAAGTCCCGTTGGGGTCAGGATTTTTAAACTGACCCAAACCCTCTGGCGGCACTATGGCCCTGGGGTCGACTCAGCCTCTAACGGAAATGAGTACCAGACGCTTGTTCTGGGGGTAAAGGCGGCCGTCACGCAGGGCTGACAACCCGGCTGACATAAAGTGCTGATTGTCTAGAAAAAGTGGGAGCCCTAACCTCCTACTACCCCAAGGGCCTCCGGGTCTGTTGTGGGATCACTTTACTTTACTTTACTTTACATAGTTAATGTTATTCTCACACCTCATTCTTGGTCTACCAACTGGGCGTTTTCCCTCTGGCTTTCCTACAAGAAGCTTCCATGCAAGTCTTTCATTCCCCATTCGTGCCACATGTCTATGAGATTTAACTGTTCTTATTATATCTGGCTTCCTATAAAGACCATGTAGTTCATTGTTATGTAGTCTTCTCCATTCACCTCTTTGTTCATCTCTCTTTGGTCCAAAAATTTTCCTAAGTACTTTATTCTCAAAAACTTGTAATCTCATTTTCCTCCCTTAAAGTAAGAGTCCATGTTTCGTATCCATATAATATAACTGGTAGAATAATAGTTTTATATATTTTCAGTTTAACGTTTTTTGAAAGGAGTTGGGACATCAAGAGTCTCTGCAATGCATAATAGCACGCATTTCCAGAATTGAGCCTATATTTAACTTCTTTGTGTATCTAATTCCCATTTGTGATTATTGTTCCTAGGTATTTGAATTCAGCCACTTCCTCAAAATTTCCCTCATTTGTCATTAGCTGTCCATTTCCATTATATAATGTATTTCTACAAGTGACCATATATTTAGTTTTATTGATATTTACTTTCAGTCCTAAATCCTTAGTGTTACTGAATAGTGTGTGCGTGTTGTCCTTTAGTATCTCCTCCAATAGTACTACATCATCAGCATAAAGTAACACAATGCATATTATTAAGTTGCTATTGCTAACAGCCTTTACACTACTATCAATGCATTGCTGTATCTCGTTCTGGTATTATGTTTCGTTTTAATTAAATATCAAAGAGTTTAATTCCAACTTTTGAAAGTGTTTGCCGGGCGCTATGCCACTCATTTATGCTGATGATGTAGTATTATTAGGCGATAGCGAGGAGAGACTAAGGGGCAACACGCACACTCTATTGGGTAACACTAAGAAATTGGGGCTGGAAGTAGACTTTAATAAAGCTAAATGTATGTTCACGTGTAGAAATATATGTTATGTAATGGAAATGGACAGTTAGGCCAATAGTAAATTGTGGAAAAAAATGGACAGTTAATGACAAATGAGGGAAATTTTGAAGAAGTTATTGAATTAATACATCCATGATCAATAATTACAAACAGGAATGAGGTAAGCATTAAAATTAAACATAGGCTAAATTCTGAAAATGTATGCTCTTATGCATTAGAGGGACTCTTGTCGTCCCAACTCCTTTCAAAAAACATTAAACTGAAAATATATAAAACTGTTATAATAATAATAATAATAATAATAATAATAATAATAATAATGATTTATTTTAGCTGGCAGAGTTATGGCCATAAGGCCTTCTCTTCCACTCAACCCTCCAGTTTTATGAATGCAAAACATGGATTTTTACTTTAAGGGAGGAGAAAAAATACATGTATTTGAGAATAAAGTTCTTAGCAAGATGAACAGACAGGCGAATGGAGAAGACTACATAACAGTGAGTACATATAAGAAACCAGATATAATAAGTACGGGTTTGATAGTGCCAGTGAGTTATTGCTAGGAATGCAAATATTTCGTTAGCCCAATATTAAATTGTGTGTGTTATTCTCTAAACAAACTGCAGTAATTATTTAAGAGAAAATTATATTTATTTGTGAAAGATGTTTTGTTTTTAAGAAATAGGCCCCTACATTTTATTTTAGTGTTTTCATTTACGATGTACGGACGTTAGCATCTTTTAAAATAAATGTAATAATTTGCAATTGCTCTAACCTTGGCTTGATCATTACCCCGTGGTACTTGTTTCTCATATAACTTATCATGATAATAATTAATATTCTCAACTCAGGGTCGGGCCGAGGGATGAGATGATATGAAGCCCCTGAGGTCTGTGAATGATGAGAGTGCACTCATGCACCGTCACAGGGGCGGATGAGACAAGTGTCGGGAAATGGTGGAATGAAATTTGTGGCAGAGGAAAACAGGAGAAACCCTGAAAAAAACCTGACCAATCTCCGTTTTGTCCACCATGATACCCACATGTAGTGACCGAGAGGTGAGCATCTAACTGCCTTTGCCGCACAGCCGCCGATAATAATAATAATAATAAATATAATTATTTTTTAATGTCCCAGGTTTTCATTTTTAGACATTTCTGGTGTTCTCTCCTAGCTTTGGCGTAATTGTAACCCAATTCTGAGGTTAGGATGCCTGAAAGGCGAGATTAAGTTGCCCTGATGATATGGTGGATGATGACGATTATAGTGCTGCGCCAGGAGAATCCTTAATTTAAGACGAATTAATGATGATGATGGTCATATGATGTTCGGAGACTGTTTGGGCATTAAAGTTTCCTGACATTTGTCTACAGATGAGGAAAATCCCCGATTAAACCTCACCAGGAAGCTTGTCCCGACCTGTGTTCAAATCTGGGCCCACTGCATGACAAGGCAGCACGCTACCTCAAGACCACATCGATGGACATTATTATTATTATTATTATGTTTATCATATAAAATGTTGTTTGTATATACAATTTTTAAGGTCTTTTTAACAGTTAATTTATGTGTACTTGTCTCTACTGTAAACATTTATTTGTAGTAGTGGTCGCCCAGCGGGTGAAATTCAACCACAATTCATTAAATTTTTTAAGTTTGTCACAAGTGAGGGGGTCGTGGCAATAAAGTGTCAAGCCACATTTCCCAGATTCTGAGATAAAGCAATTAGAATATTTGTTTAAATCCTCAAATAAGAGTCGTTATTACATTTTAATTATAGAGATGAAATGTGTTTTTCTAATGTGTTCTTAATCAAATAGTGACATATATTATAAACGTTTTTCTTTTTACACGCTTTATATTAGCTTGACCTGTATCTATCTATCTATGTAATGGAATCTTTCAATGCAATTTTCACCCACTTAAAATCATTGAATCGACTTGAAACTTTGTACACTTGCAAAGGACCCGTGCAATACAATAATTTCCTATTGTTTTTCTAAAATCCTGGCAAGAATCATCAGAAAATAAAAAAAGTGTCTTTGTATCTATGTAACGGAATCTTTGAACACGATTTTCACCCACTTAGAAACATTGGATCGAATTGAAACTTTGTATACTTGTAAAGGACCCATGACAATACAATATTTTCGTATTTGTTTCTAAAATCCTGGCCAGAATCGTCAGAAAATCAAAAAAGAGTCTTTGTATCTATGTAATGGGATCTTTGAACACAATTTTCAGCCACTTAGAAACATTGGATCGACTTGAAACTTTGTATACTTGTAAAGGACCCATGACAATACAATAATTTCATATTTTGTTTCTAAAATCCTGGCCAGAATCATCAGAAAATCAAAAAAATTAAAACTGGTATAATTGGTTGCTGACTTGTCGACTTTTTAGTCAATTGATGTAAGAGCTCAGTTGATAGAGCGGTGAACTCTAGAGGTATATATATTCAGTAATCCATAGGTCGCTGGTTCAAATCCGGCTGGGAGGATTTTTTTAGAAGAGTATTACTTTTAGCTCAATAGTATCAAATTTAAAGATATTTACATTTTTATCTTATTCTGTTAAATAAATAATAGTTCTAAAAAACTAAAACAACACGCTTTATTAGAAAACCGAACTAAAAAATGAAAAAAAATTTTAATTTCCAACACACTTGGGATAAAATTAAAGTGGCCAACAAAAAAAATCATCTCCAACACATAAAATAAAACTAGTTACCAACAACAAGAAAATCATTTTACTAACAAAAACGTGGGGTGCTCTATATCAATTGATATATTTGATAATAAACAGATATTGGTAAAAGTAAAGTCTCTAAGAAGAAAATGTAAAAATCATAAAAAGCACCCCAGCTTTTGATGGTAAAAAGTTTTTTTTTGTTGATAACTCTAGTTTTATTCTATTGTGTTAGAGATGATTTTTTGTTGACCACTTTAATTTTATCCCAAGTGTGTTGGAAATGAAAATTATTTTTCATTTTTTAGTTCGGTTTTCTAATAAAGCGTGTTGTTTTAGTTTTTTTAGAACTATTATTTATTTTTTATATTCAAAACATTATATTTAAAAATATGTTGTTGTGTGGCTTGACACTATCTTGACCAAAAATTTCACAAAATATGTGGAATAAATATTTTTCAACATAAGAAATGTTTAATTATATTTCCCTATTTAATAAAAGGAAGTAATATATGTTCCACAAAAGATAAACAATGCCCTAAAATTCCTTCATCATATATTCCACCATTTTCAAAAAAAGTTGATTAAAACAGTTAGTAATATAAGATTATTATTATTTGCCCTATTTAATCAAATCAAATAATATACGTTTTACAAAAACTAAACAATGCCCTAAAATAAGTCTTCCACATCATTTGGTATCAAGTTCAGGTAAAAGCCATGATGGACTGGGGGGACACATTCCATCACATCTGTAAGTTTGCTTATTTTTATCATTAAGTGGTCTTACATTTTTCATGGTACTTGGGTTGCCTTTCTTTCTGTAGAAACTTCTTCAAACTCCATATTCTTCCTGTTTCTTAATTCATTGACCCTTGGTTTGGGATTTTCAAATCCTAAGTATGTAGCTTCTGAGAATCTGAGCTCCACCCACTAATACACACTTTCTTATTAGTGTTAATTAGCCCACTTTTTAAAGCTTTTATATAGAAAAAAAATCAGTGCTTTAGTGTTTTCGACTGCATAAAACTTGTGCTTACGGCCATAAGACTATTATTTCTCTCCAATTGTATAAAGAGCTTATATTGGGATGTCCCTCTGATATTTTTCAATTCTAGCAAAATCTCTATCAAGAGGGTAAGTATGGGATACAGAAATTAGAAAATAAAGTTCAAATTCTTCAAACTGCTTTGTGTGGATACATAATTACAAATTCACTCTATTTTTTATACAATCTAAATAAAAATATAAAAATTTCATCTTCCAAAATTTAGCATGCGATTATATTCCAATTCTTATTGTGACCCCAACATTTGTCAGAAAATATAATCAGTTTCTTTGAACAAATGCATATAGTTTCTATGTATTTCAGGCTGCAGCTTGGAATCTCATCGCTGCCATGTCCCACATCCCATACAAGCGTATACCCATTACAGAGTGTAAATGAATTTACCGCACACATTTAAATGTGTATAGAGGGGTGTTATATAAGCAATTTGAGATAATTAACAAATGGTCTAGGAATAATATGTCCAAGTTATGATTCAATTTGTAAAA
The DNA here is from genome assembly GCA_030220185.1 of Diploptera punctata. Lineage (NCBI taxonomy): Eukaryota > Metazoa > Arthropoda > Insecta > Blattodea > Blaberidae > Diploptera > Diploptera punctata. The sequence goes on from JASPKZ010002895.1 coordinate 61,287, forward strand.
TGGTTGGCAGCCACTGATTATTTCAAATTAAAATGGCATTAGACTGTAACTGACAACATATATGCGCCTTTAGCTCAGTGGTTAATAGCATCTTACTATCGACGCAAATGTAAAATTGATGCATCACGTTCGAAACAACCTACAGTATGTAGGAAGATAGAAATGTTCTCAAGGAATTTCTGCCAGTATGGGACCGATGCCCACCCAGCATCGTGAGGCATTTGGGTAGCTACAATAAGTAGCGGCTCCAGGTTGAGAAGACCAGTTATAATGGCTGGGGACCCGATATTCACTTTGCACTATAATTTTAAGACTTCGGGCTGCAAGTGTACAAAATATTTATAATTAAAGTCTACGGTTTAAAATCTAAAATCAACACATCCGCGTCTCACTATAATTCTCTATGGACTGTACATGTTTTTGTAGAGGAACTGGTATTGTTGTTTGTACACGTGGCAGACAGGGAATTCACAGCTCAGCAGGTCTTGATAGGCTCTGCCAATGGATATACGATGAAGGACATTCTTCAGAATCCCTTGCGCTGGCGCCTACTCTGTTTACCTTCAAGTCTCATGTTCCCGCAACAGACTCGAAGGTTGTTCCTTGAGGATGGTACGAGTACATACTCTTGCACCATTATCTTGTGAGACCAATTTAGTAATAAAATGACGGCAAGTACGTATTTGCTGTTTTATATTGTTTCAAATAAAGTTCAATTTATTTAAAATGCAGTGATTTGTTTTCTATAATGTATATTAACACTATTGGGGGCACGCCGTAGCGTAGTGGTTAAGGCACTGAGCTACAAGCCGGAGGGTCGAGGGTTCAAGTCCCGTTGGGGTCAGGATTTTTAAACTGACCCAAACCCTCTGGCGGCACTATGGCCCTGGGGTCGACTCAGCCTCTAACGGAAATGATTACCAGACGCTTGTTCTGGGGTAAAGGCGGCCGTCACGCAGGGCTGACATAAAGTGCCGATTGTCTAGAAAAAGTGGGAGCCTTAACCTCCTACTACCCCAAGGGCCTCCTGAGGCCTGTTGTGGGATCACTTTTATATTAACCCTATTTTTTTGTGTACATTGTATGTAGTATCCTACATAGAGGGCAGTGGTTTTACTTCCCACACACGTGATTGTAATATGTAATATTACAGTATAGTTATTTTTATTACAGTATAATTATCTAGGTTGACAACTCCTAAATATAGGAAGTTGGTCTTTCATTCATGGTCGCCACTGCTGTAAGTACGACAAAACGCACTATCGCGCAAAAAATCAGTTGCACATCGGCAAGTTGAGATGTTACATGATGTAATGCGACTGATGTTAATGTGGTCTGCCGTGATTTGAACTATCAGCGTTCGAAACTCAAATAGGCCGTCTTATTACCCATTAAGCCACACGTTACCTACACAGACTCCGCGTGTTTTACTCGGAGCTAAGGGTCTCATTGCGTACGGATTCTACTGTAAATAGTACAGTGGCGTGTAATCATCTGCTAAATTTGACATTTTAATGAATTTGATAACCCAATATTTCATAAACGTTGTTGATGTATCTCGGAATTAATACTAAGATTTGAAATTATTCTAATATAATTTTTCTCTCCTGTTGATTTCATCATCAACATCAAGGCTTAGGCCATCTGGCCCGTTCCGACTTCTAGAGATTTGATCTCTGTATCAAATACAGATTACTTTGATTCCCTATAACTCGCCCATTTTACCTCGTAGACCACTGGTTCCCTATCTCAAATTACTTGTATAATCCCCCTCTGTAAGCAGTTCAATTTGTGCGGTATTTTACACCCTGTATATTATTGATAAAGGCCTGTTTATTTTTATAACCTGAAAGAAAGCTTTTAATTCCAGTAATATAATATAATAGCAGGTTACAACTCGTATCAGAAAGTTAGTTACTTACTCACTGGCACTATCGAACCCGTAGGTTCATGACCGCACGGACATAAGCTCTCCATACATCCCTATCCTGAGCTAATGCTTTCAAATCATTCCCTGTATAATCTACTTCCTCAAATCATAGTTAATGTTATTCTCCCACCTCATTCTTGGTCTACCAACTGGGCGTTTTCCCTCTGGCTTTCCTACAAGAAGCTTCCATGCAAGTCACCCATTCCCCATACGTGCAACATGTCCTGCCCATCGCAGTCTACGAGACTTAACTGTTCTTATTATTTCTGGCTTCCTGTAAAGATCATGTAGTTCATTGTTATGCAATCTTCTCCATTCACCTGTCTCTTCATCTCTCTTTGGTCCAAAAATTTTTCTAAGAACTTTATTCTCAAATACTCGTAATCTCCTTTCCTCCCTTAAAGTAAGAGTCCATGTTTCGCACCCATGTAATATAACTGGTAGAATAACAGTTTTATATATTTTCAGTTTAACGTTTTTTGAAAGGAGTTGGGACATCAAGAGTCTCTGCAATGCATAATAGCACGCATTTCCAGAATTGAGCCTATGTTTAATTTCTTTGTGCATCTCATTCCTATTTGTCAGAAAGTTAATTATTAATGGTAATTTCAATTATCCTCTAACACACACGTCATATGCATATTGAATTCTTAGGGCAATAGAATACCAAGCAGCAGTTATTAATTAAGTAATGATTTAGATTATATAAAATAATAAAAAAGTGCATTACTTTAGACATTAAAAGTTAGCATAATGACTTATAATATAAAATTAAAATGTGGCCAGGAAAATTATTTAAAAAATAAATTCATAATTTCTCTAACCAGCAAATCTACTTGACGTCTATGGGACAATATAATGCCAAGCAACATATGCTTGTATTTCAGTTTCTGAAGTTAATTCTTTCTCAGAATCAGAGCTGTTATCACTACGTATCTCCATAATTTAATTGACTAGAAAACTAAAATTTATTTCTGCAAGCTAATTCCCTTTGTTGCAGTTATGGAAGATGCCTGAAAGATTAGGGCAAGATAAACAAACTTAATTCAATACCATATGTTGAGTTTACTGCAGAAACACTTGACACTAGACTATTCAAGATAATATTACCTACAAGTAGCATAGTGGTTAAGGCACTGCGCTACAAGCCGGAAGGTCGAGGGTTGGAGTCCCGGTGGGGGTCAGGATTTTTAAACTGACCCAAGCCCTCTGGCGGCATCATGGCCCTGGGGTCGACTCAGCCTCTAACGGAAATGAGCGCCAGACGCTTGTTCTGGTGGTAAAGGCAGCCGTCACGCAGGGCTGACAACCCGGCTGACATCAAGTGCCTATTGTCCAGAAAAAGTGGGAGCCTTAACCTCCTACTACCCCTAGTGGGATCACTTTACTTCACTTTACAAGATGGCATGACTAGTTAAATTTTGCCAAAAATGTGGCTTGGCACTTTCTTGCCAGGAACCCCTCAAATATGTATTAATTTTCTATTTATTTTTAAAAAATACGAACGGTAAGAAATATGTGGTATAACTTGGCTAAGCCATATTTAAAAAAACGTGTCATTTGTATACTATATAAATTTGCATTTGACCTATTATTATTTGTACGGGAATATATCCCTTCTACAGGTGAATGGAGAAGACTTACATAACAATGAACTACATGGTCTTTATAGGAAGCCGGATATAATAAGAACAGTTAAGTCTCGTAGACTGCGATGGGCAGGACATGTTGCACGTATGGGTAATGAAAGACTTGCATGGAGGCTTCTTGTGGGAAAGCGTCCAGTTGGTAGACCAAGAATGAGGTGGGAGAATAACATTAACTATGATTTGAGGGAAGTAGATTATACAGGGAATGATTGGAAAGCATTAGCTCAGGATAGGGATGTATGGAGAGCTTATGTCCGTGCGGCCATGAACCTACGGGTTCGATAGTGCCAGTGAGTAAGTAAGTAAGTATATATCCCTTCTTCTTTGTCTCTCACTTCGACCCGTCAATATTCTATGTCGAGACATAATGGAAGTATGTGTGCATATGTAAATATATGAAAAATGTAATAAAATTACTGAATAGACAGAGTTTAATTTAAATAATAAAATGTACTCTACGTTTTTAAAACAATAAATACGCGAGAATAAGTCAATTCACATTGCTGCTGCACAATTTTCTTTTTTTCTTTGCACATTCAGTATGAACGTAAACAAATGAATGCGTACACGAATGAATGAGTAATACACATGCGTTCCTTAGAGACAATTAATTTAATTTATTTGTAACAGATATTATACATATTTTTATTTTTTTCCACTCCTTCTGTATATGGACTTTAATTATGCCAAAAATCACACTCCTCCGTGCGCGCAATTTGCTTAAAAAGGGGTACAAAGTTTTTTCTTCACGTATTAATATGTAGATATTTGTGCGGGTTGTGTGCAAAATAAGGTTTTATGCTCTTAACTCTGGCAGAATTAATAAAACATTATTATTATTATTATAGTTTTTTATGCATCAAATAAAACAAGAAAGAGTAAATATAATGTTGCCTGAATATTAATTTGGTTCGCTGTATTTCGTTACTATACGTTGGTATCTATTTTGTAAACAAAACGTTCAGATTATTGCTGAGTTGTGTCCTTGAATCTGATGTTAGTTCCCTTACATCTGCCTTACATCAACTCTGCAGATGTTTACCTTCTGCTTCACTGTCTCGTATAAGGTTAAAAAACGAATGAGTCAGCGATAACATATTGCAGGACAGAATATCCACGTTTCCTTTTGTTTCAATAATATCCAAGTGACTTATATCTTATAATTAACTCACTGGTACTATCGAATCCCTTAGGTTTATGGCCGTGCGGACATAAGCTCTTCATACATCCCTATCCTGAGCTAATGTTTTCCAATCATCCTCTGTATAATCTACTTTCCTTAAATCATGGTTAATGTAATTGTCCCGTGTCATTCTTGGTCTACCAAATGGGCGTTTTCCCTCTGGTTTTCCTACAAGAATCTTCCATGCACTTCTTTCATTCCCCATTCCCCTGCCCATCGCAGTCTATGAGACTTATCTCAGGATTCCTATAAATATAATGTAGTTCACTGCTATGTAGTGTTGCGGCCGCTAGAGCGATTTTTAAATTTAACTTTCAAGTGAACTCATACACCTGATTGTTTTAGAACTTCATAGATGACAGCTAAATACTCGCAATATCTGAAAAATTGTATGTACACATTTTCTTGAAGATCGGACAGACATACAGCCTACAGTATATTCCTGGCGTGCGCTGCTACGCCTAAATAAACTGAAAGTTTTTATTTTAATTTGTATAAGTTAAAAGGAAATTTCTGGAAATGCGTGCTATTATGCATTGCAGAGACTCTTGACGTCCCAACTCCTTTCAAAAAACGTTAAACTGAAAATATATAAAACTATTATTCTACCAGTTATATTATATGGGTGCGAAACATGGACTCTTACTTTAAGGGAGGAAAGGAGATTACAAGTATTTGAGAATAAAGTACTTAGGAAAATTTTTGGACAAAAGAGAGATGAACAGACAGGTGAATGGAGAAGACTACATAACAATGAACTACATGGTCTTTATAGGAAGCCAGATATAATAAGAACAATTAAGTCTCGTAGACTGCGATGGGCAGGACATGTTGCACGTATGGGGAATGAAAGACTTGCATGGAAGCTTCTTGTAGGAAAGCCAGAGGGAAAACGCCCAGTTGGTAGACCAAGAATGAGGTGGGAGAATAACATTAACTATGATTTGAAGGAAGTAGATTATACAGGGAATGATTGGAAAGCATTAGCTCAGGATAGGGACGTATGGAGAGCTTATGTCCGCGCGGCCATGAACCTACGGGTTCGATAGTGCTAGTAAGTAAGTAAGTAAAAGGAAATTACCGGTTGTTTAAATCGTATGGTATACATTGCGACGAACCAAACATGGCGCTGGAGATTGTTAATTTTTAATTTCGCATTTCCGGTAAACTTCCACTTTTAACGGTCGGATGTAGTTGATTTTTGGAGAAATATCTACCTCTGTTTATTTTAATAGGATATACTTGGTTTCCATGTGAAACATAGAAATTGCGACCGCTAGAGCGATTTTTAAATTTTAGTTTCAGGTCAACTCCTAGAACTAATAGTTTTAGAGAATAATAGATGGCGTTTTTAAACACTCGCCGTACCTGAAATCCTGTATATTCAAATTTTCATGAAGATATCTTGCGTGGTTTTTATAAACCACAAACATACGCTTTTATATGATAAAATATACGTATGGACCTACTGTATCTATGTATGTATATATTAAAATCATATGAGAATTATTGGACTGACAAAACAGTACGATATTAAACAATGAACATGGCTAGTACAGTAATATAGCACTGCCCTTACCATTCGAGATTGAGAGCCTAAAATCATGTTTTTCTTAATATCTACATTTTCGATAATATTAGATGCAATTCCTTGTTTTATACATCAATACAATTATCTTTTAACACGCGTTGTAAAATATTACGTACAAAAATGAATGCATTAATCTATTTACGCGATAAAAATAATTTGTAAGGTCATTCGAATACGATAATGCAATGTTGTTTTAATTTGGTTTTATTGTAATACTTAATAAAAATGAAACTTATGTGCATGGCCCTAAAGATGTGGTTCAATTCTGGAAATGCATAGGCCTTACTGTTATGCATTACAGGGGCTCTTGTCCCAACTTCCCTATAAAACATTAAACTGGAAATGTATAAAACTATTATTCTCCCAATTTTATTATATGGATGTGAAACATACATTCTTACTTTAAGAGAGGAGAAAATATTGTGAATATTTGAGAATAAAGTTCTTAGGAACATTTTTGGACCAAAGAGAGATGAACAGGCAGGTGAATGGAGAAGACTTCATAACGGTGAACTATATGGTATTTATGGGAAGCCGGATATAATAAGAACGGTTAAGTCTCGTAGACTGCGATGGGCAGGACATATGGAACGATTGGGGAATGAAAGAGGGGCATGGAAGCTTCTTGAATGAAAATCAAAGGGAAATGCCCAGTTGGTAGACCAAGAAACAGGTGGGAGAACAAAATTAACCATGATTTGAGAGAAGTATATTATACAGGAGATGATTAGAAAACCATTAACTCAGGATAGGGATGTATGGAGAGCTTATGTCCGCGCGGCTATGAACCTACTGGTTCGATAGTGCCATTGAGTTAGTTTTAAAGATGAGGGTAGGATATGTATTAATTTAAGTATGTAACATTATTAGATAGATCATCGGTTGATTAATGTCTTTGACATCGTCCGATTCCCAATAGCCAATTTTGTCGGTCCATCCAATCTCCTGGTTGTAGTTGTTTCTCCTTCACGTATAAACATATTCCCTGACTCCAGGAGGTTTTAGGAATATATGGAATTAGTGAGGACGAAAATTATTTAATAAAAATAAATTTTATAGTACATTAAATTCTATTATGGATGAGATTGGGACCTCAAGAGAAATTATATTAGCTGGTGATTTTAACAGCAGAATTGGCAAAGAGATAGATAATGATGTAGTTGGACCATATGGAGAATTGGAGAAAATTGTAACATTATTATTTAACTATATTTTTATTATATTTATTATTTTCATTATAATATATAAATGAAAGTTTTCTTTGTTTGCCCATTATAGACTTCTAAACCGTTCAACCGATCTTCATGAAAATTTGTACATACAGGTTTTTAGGCACATCAATTCTGCTCCAGGAGTTCATGTGAGACGAAAATTCAAAAATCACTCTAGCCATCGCAGTTTTCGATGTTTCACAACGAAACTCAGTATATAAAATCGAGGTAGTTTATATAAAATCAGCGAAATCCAACCATTAAAAGTGGGAGTTTATCCGAAATCTTAAATTAAAAATTGAATCTGGCATATTTGGTTCGTCGCATTGTAAACCTTTATACATGCAGGTTTTCAGGTACGGCGAATGTTTATCCGCTATCTATTATGTTCTAAAACCATTAGGTGTAGGAGTTCAACTGAAACGAAAGTTTAAAACTCGTTCTAGCGGTTGCTTCGCTGTTGCTGGTTTGAATTTGGAAAATTCTTTTCTCCTATGTACAACTATAGGCTATGTTGCTTGCTCTAGATTGGGCAGTTCATTTATGTACCAAATGGAAAAACTAAAAATATTGTTTATCCAGTCCCATTACAGTTAAAATATCATTAAAATCTACCTATTAACATATTTCATTGTCAGACGCACGGGGTATCTAAAATAATTACGATATAAATTTATTCAACTAAAAATAAAAACACAAATTTCATTTGTTTACGCGTAGCGCACGCCGCGGCTATTAGCTACATCTAATCGTATCATTCTCAAACCAATCATAACAGTTTTCTCACGCCAAGATCTCTGACATGCAATAATGGAACATTGGTTTTACTTGAATGTATTAAATATTTAATAAACATGGAACTAACTCATACTAAATATTAAGCCAGGATTTGTATTAAATTTACATATTACGCTGTTTAGATTAACTAATATATTCATTATTTTACATAAATGCAATTACGTCATCAGTATCAGCCAATGGGATTAAGAGTTTTTTTCT